>NJDD01005816.1:99946-110087 GCA_002245505.1 Calephelis nemesis
CTTTTCTAAATCCATACTGATTATTTTTAATAAGTTAAAATGAATTAAATAGCTGTATAATTTGTCATACATTATTTTTTCAAAAATCTTAGAAATTACAGGAACTAATAAGGTAAGGTTATAGGTCTATAATTGTTCATTTCACAAGTATCCCCTTTTTAAATAATGGCTTGACTTGAATATTTACCTTCTAAAAATGATAAATTAATTATATGGCAAAGAGGCTTTGCTATAACACTGGCAACATTCTTTAATATTGATGTGCTTATATTATCATAGCCCGTTGCTGTTGTATTTTTCAAGTTATTTATAGACTTTATTATATCATGTTCATCTACTGGTGTCAGAAACATAGTGTTAGTATGATTAGACAAATTATGAGATTTTTTGCTGTATGTAGAACTGGGCTGATGTTTTTTTACATGACTTTCTGCAATTGTCAGTCTGATTTATAAAGAACTCATTAAAATGGTTACAAATTGCTTGAGAATCAGTATATACTAAGTTGTTAATTTTAATTTGTTCAATCTCCTGTTTAGACATTTTATTTTGAAATGAGCTTTTAATTACATCCCATGAAGCTTTGCATTTATTGGAAGATTGTTCAATATATTTTAATGATGCCTGTTTCTGAGATTCTAAAATACATTTTGATAATACCTTTTATAACGTATGTAACTTATTTTATTCCCTTTTTTGTTATATTGGGAATAACGATAATTTAAATATAATTGCCGTTTCACTTTACAGCACTTTACAGCACCTTAGAAAGCCATTTATTTTTTATTGGCTTATTTGAAACTTTAATTTGAATTTTGGGAAAACATAATTCATAAAATGAAGTCAAGGTATCATGGAATTCATTAAAGGCATCTTCACAATTATCAATAGTAAAACTTTCACTAAAACTTAAACATGACATGCATTCATAAAATTTGTTAATATTTTCTTGGCCAAAGAGACGCTTTGTTTCAAACCAAAAAGTACGCTTGGTTTTACAAAGTGACACTGGTTTAATGTCTACTTGTATACTTTGTGCAGTTTCATGGTTAGATAAACCAAGACTATGAGTATCCGAATTAACATGATCTAAATTGCTAGCAATTACATCTAAACATGCATCTTTTCTAGTAGGTTTCAAGATATGGTGACAAAAATTATTATTTTTTAAAATGCTTATTAAATTTTTGTAAGTATTGGTAGGTTGTAAAAGGTCTATGTTCCAATCTCCACATAAAACAAATTTCTTTTAAGAATTTTTCAATATATTTTCTAGTAATAACTCTAATTTAGTAAGAAAAACATCTACATTTGAATTAGAAGTTCGATAAATACCTATTACTATTAAATTATAGTTTATTATCTCAACTGCACAGCATTCAAAAGAATATGGTATGTGTATTTTTAAATCAAAAGTTTTATATTGAAGATCTTTACACACTAATATACAGGTGCCACCACGACGCTGGTTATTGCGCGAGAAATATGAAGCTGTATAGTAACCATTCAGTTTAAAATTTTGTTCAGAACATTGCTTAAGAAAGGTTTCAGAAAGACATATCGCTCATTCACAAGAAGGACGTCACAACTATAAAATACTAACTTTTGGGAAACGCGGTTTTAAAAATTGTTATTATAATAAAAAAAAATACACAAATAAGAAGGCTTTAAGACTCAATGCATTTTATTTCACATTTATCAGTTATCTTAAATCAATCTTATTCGTGAGTAAATAGTTAGTAGTATTATTATAATTTAATTTTATGTATCACCTGGTACAAGTTGCGCCGTTCTTCTAGAAAATATGAATTACTTTTCTTTTAATTATCCATCTTGTGTCACTGTTGATAGTAAATAAATTGAAACTTTGAAAATAAAAATGAATTTAAATAAAATATGACTTTTTAGATAATCATTTATTTGCTTTTATAACAAAACAGCCTTCTGCTTAAAAACTAAGAACTTTAAAAATCCTTCAAAACTTTAATAATTCTTATAAATTGAAGTATGTAACTAATGAAATTTTAATCAGTCTCATAAATATTATAAACTTAATACCATACAATACAATTTAACATAAAAATCTCTCTAAAATCACATAAACTCTTGTAAAATCAACATCAAGTAGGTACTTAAGTTATTTTAATGGCATAATCAGTCTCATATAATAGTCTCGTGTACCTTAGCCATTTTAATATTTCATTGAACTCAGCTTACATAAAATAATATAAAGTAAATTTATAAGGAATTATAAAAAGGAGCATAAAAACTTGGTATGGCTTTCTTATTTAATAAGCCAAGCAAATCATCTTTCTTCTTCTTACTTAATCCGGGACGCTGATTGTATGCTTTTTAAATATGTATTTCAAAATTTCTTTTCTTTTTTATTACTTCTGCTCTCTTGAAATCTACATCTCTATATGAAGTTTTAAAAAACATAACATTTGGATGATCTTTTTTAAATTTGACAACCTTGAGGTCAGTAAATTTTATAGAGTCTCCATTTTCATCTCTTACTACATTAAATCCCATTTGGGCACACACATCCTTCCAGTCTAGAAAATCTTCATGTGACATCATATTTACCTTAAATGGCTCAGGTTTAGTTCTCGCAGTTTTAACTGCACTTATAAAGGCCTCCGGAGTATACATAGGACCGCCGCGAACTTGTTTTTTAACTTGACGTTCTATCAGTGAATGAGCCGAGTCCCCCTCATTCTGCGTGTGCCCTTTGATTAAGTATTTATGAGTAATGGCTTTAATATTTGGGTAGCTTCGAATAGCAAACATGTACATTGATAGCATCATTTTATTTTTTTGCTGGCCTACGCAATTATCTGAGTAGAATATGATTTCTATATCATCACCATTGGAGGCCAAGTTTTATATGTATTGAAAAACACATGTCCCCAAATCGTTTACACCTCTATTTCCAGTTGCTTCGTTCCAAATATAGCAATCGACTTTTTTAGATCGAAGATCAAATATTGTGAAGTTAAATACATTAAGTTTACTCACGTAGTAAAACAAAGAAGTATCTCCCTTCGGACACTGGAATACCGCCTGTAAGTCATACATATCAGTAATTACGAGGTCATTTTCCTTGTCTTTAGTTTTTTCTGCTCTACAAATATCCTTTTCTATCAAGTGCCTATCATAATCTTCTTTTCTGCTTTCTTTATCTTCATTTTCACAGTTCTCATAAATGACACAAGTATCGCAGCGATCTTTCTTTGGTTTAAAGAAAGAAATATTAAATTCTTCTGTAAATATCTTATAAAATAACATGTAGTTTCCGTATGGGACATTCTTGCTTTTGCAAATGTCAACATAATCTTTATGTATCTCAGCTATTGATCTGCTACCATCTATAAATTCTTTTGACGTGTTAGCACGGGTATAATGAGATTCAATTTTCGGTATGGATTATATGTGTGCTTTTATGGCAGATCGAATAGATTCATCAACTTTTGTATGATTAGAATGTTCACCTCTATAATCAGGTGCCAAAATGGTTCCTGCCACTTTATTGCGTTTAAACATCACAGTGCGGATCGGGCGATCGGTGATCCCCAGGGTGTTTGTTTGTTTTCAGTGTTTGCAAACTCTTACCTTTTCGTCATGCAAATTGAAAGAAAATGCATTATTTTACTCCCTCTTATTTCTAGTACCACCTTCTCGGTCATAACGATATTTGGGCTTAATGACAGTCATGCAATTAGATAAATATGTCCAATGTTTCTGTACGTCTCCTAGTTGCCAATATTCATCAAATAACTTCTTCCTGTCCATTTCCGTTAATTTTGTGCTGCAACCAAGCTTACATTTTTCATTGCAAGGTTGCTTCATTTTGCGTTCAGGTACAATTTTTTTTGTCGCTGTACTTTTATAAGATTTGCTCGTATTCTTTAATTTTTTCACAACATTTTTCTTCCAACTACATTCATTGCGTTTGCGTTTTTTGGCTCTTGGAGTCGAATCAGACTCAACTATATTTTCAGAGTAAGTAGCCTCTGGAATATTACTAGCTTCAGTCCCTGGTTCATATCTCTGTGTAATTTCTTCGTTGGCACTTGTGTTTGCCAATCCTTCAGCGTTGAGTTCCGATAAATTGTCGTATGAATAATTTGATGGTGATTCTGGCTGATCAAGATTTTCTGGATGGTAAAGAGGATCTTTAACAGAATCATCACTATCTGTAAATTTAGAAAAATATTTTATTTTATTTTCAATTTTAAATTATACAAATTACATGAAATACATTTATTATTTATACTAATATAGAAATTTACCTGAAAATATACCTATTGATTAAATGCTTACCTTCTTTAAATGATACAGAAGATGAACTATTAGTAGAACTAGAGCTACTACAAGAACAGGAAGAGCTAGAGGAGTTTGATCTCGATCGAGGAGTTGCATTAGGTCGAGTTTTAGTTACATCTATGTCACAATTTGAACCAATTTTGCATCCCTCTTCCGTCTCTGAAAAAAGGGCAAAAATATTACGTTTGTTCACAAATTTTGAAATAAACAATCAAAAGTAAAGAAGTACCAACCTTGCACAGATACATCTGTAGGTTTATTTGCATTAATTTCGTTGTTAGCAGTAATCAAAGCCAATATTTTTCTCCCTCTGCTAGTAGACATTATGAAGTTTCGAAATAATTCAGAATCTAAAAACCATATAAATATTGTTATTAACGTCATAACGTAAAATACTTACGACTACTAATACCGACTTTTAGCGTCTATAATGTCTTTTAACGAAATATGCCGATAACAGATTTTCACTAGTTCAAATTACTTAATGTTTATAACGTATTATTAAGTGGAAATAATTCATATCAAAACCTAAAATAATATTATCAATAATGACACAACTTCAAATGTGACCTATGAAATCTGTACAAAGTTTTAGTTTTACAACGACATAAATCGTAATAAGTCATTCTGTTACAAAGTAATAAAATGATTTTTCACTTACCTTTACGAGAAGCTCGTCATAACACGAATTATGACGTCTCTTCATTAAAATAGTACGTGCACTCCGTTCGACAAACTCGTGGCAACTGGAATGTGACGGTACCGAAAAAAGCGTCGCGCATGAGCAAGATCGATATAAAATGACACAACCTGTCTCGCTCCCTCATTTGACGGCTGAGCGTTATGTCGTTTTTACAGTGAATAAAGTTGAAAAATCTAATTCTTTTTGAGTATGTAACTCAAAATTACCGAATTTGGAGATGTGACGTCCTTCTTGTGAATGAGCGATATGACATCTATTTTTCCCAGAGAGTGCCTGAGTTCACTAATAGCAGCTTGAAGGTAGTCTCGTTTATTTAATGCACCAGCAATATTTTGATGCAATAATTTAAAATTATTAACGAAAAAAAGCTGATTATCACTAGTTACATTTAATGATTTTTTATTTATTTTTTGCCTAAAGTAGTAAGGTATGGTACCTTTTTTTATTGTAGTCTCTGGAACTAGTTTTTGGTCTTTACACTTTTGAAAAGTTTCTTTCTTCAAACTAAAATAATAAGGTATAGTCCCTTTTTTAAAACTTTTACACGCTAAACTTGTATTTACTCTATATGACACTAGTTTTTCTAAGTTTTGCATATATTTAGCAAAAGTCATCTTTGGTTTGTCTAATGTTTTAATTAAATTTTGATTAATACCCGATTTGATGGTTCTACTTTTTGGAAAAGATAAGAATTTATTTTTATATTCCTGATAATCTATTTCATTCTTTAATTTAGTGGACAAACACTCAATATAAGTTTTGTGTGTATAATGTCCATATTGTTCTGTATTTATATCTAGGAAGGTACAATTATTGTATTGATTAGCAATCATTTTTAGTTTATGATTAAGAAGCTTTACATTTAAGTACTGATTTTGAATAATTTTTAACAAAAACACTTGTTTACACTTATTTAACTTATCTAAAATGTTAGTAACATTTGTGAACACAGAGTAAGGGTTACAATCATTTGAGCCGACTGCTATAATAGCATAATCCTTGTTGCACAAACCTGAAAAACCTTTAAAGCTATGTATTATTTCAGAAGAATTGGCATTGGGTTTGACAGTAGATTGAACCGAATACCTGTTATCTGAGAATTTGGTAGACAAACCACGAACTCTTTGGTCACCTAATATCACAATCCGTTCAGTAGTTTTTTTAGGATTTTTGAGAGTGATACTTAATGGGCTATTTTTTGTTGATACATATTTACTAAATTGAAAGTCAATTCCCTTTTGAGTTGAAATTTCAAACTCTTGGAGCTGACTAATTTGGGAAAGTTGACAGTTATTTAGCTGTTTTAGGGAATTAAGCACTTTATTACTTGGGGTGGATCCCTTTATCTTCTTCCTTGGAGTTGCATTATTTGAAGGTGAACATATAGCCAATTGCTTCAAAACTGAGATATTCTTACTTTGCTCCTCATTAACCCTCCGCAGCGAATTATTTTCCAAAATCAAGTTTTCTATCTCACGGTGTGCACTTTCTAACTGACATTTTAATACATTAATTTCTTCTTGCAAATCTTTCTGGTTGTCACTTAAAGAAGATAAGTCTGGCAAGCTCCTGGCTAAGTAGTTCGAAGTAGAAGTTTCGAATGAATTTACCGATTCTGTTGACATTGCACGGTTCTTTTTCCTTAGAGTAATGTTGTTGAAGTCGATGTTTCCAAATTCAGTATTTCCATAGGATGAATTCATTTTAATTATGTTGGATATACTTACTTAAAACAAACTAATATTTCGAAATAGCTCTAAGATTTCAAAAGAAAATTTAAATTTTTCAAAGGATTAAGTAACGGCCGGTTGGATAATTTTAAACTTTTGAAATATTCACTTTTTAACACTTTGCACTAAGATTTGTATTTATAACTGTAATTATGGTCGATTAAACTTTAGATATTCACTATTAAATTATATAAATACGCTATTTTTTAATAAATTAAATTAAAATTTTATACAGCTGATTGATTTCGATATTGACAGCTCGAGTGTTGCCAGTTGAGTGAGTTTGTCAGTCTAATCTACTCGCAACTTGCTTTTCACCACTCTTTGCGGGGATGCGGAATATTACTCTGCTATAAAAAGGGGTGTTATTGTTTAAAAATAAGTGGACTGTATTTTTTGCTTTGACTGCGTAGACATACAAGGAAATGTTGACTGCAGATCGGCAAAACGAAATAACCACAGTCGATTATAGGTTATGAAACATGCGGACTTATTTGAAGATTTTCTTCCTTTTTTCCTTATAGAACACAGCAGCGCACATTAACTAGAGGACGGATTAATATGGCGGTTTAGCGCATGTGAAAGTTAGCGGACGGTGAAAACGCCCGAAAACGCGTGTTGCTAGCTATTGTTCGCGTGCGCTTCTGACTAAAACTTGTTGGAAGGGATGTATTAATGAATGCTCTTAATGATGAATGCGTAGCTCCTAATCCTCAATGGATTAGAAGCTACGTTCCGCTCAACGCAAAAATAACGTTTTGAAAATACACAATTGTGCTTAAGTAGAATAGGGTTTTATACAAAAGTAATTGCATCTTCTGGTGTTTGAATTCTACATAGGCACGATTTTTCACTTCACTCCATCTTGCAATATATTTCGAAAGCTATTTTTCATTATAAATTGTTCGAATTTAATTTGTCCAAAGATGCACCAGAATTTTGACTCGTCTCTTTTTACTGACATGAACTATATATAAAGGTTTATCCATGGGTGAATATTGCTGCCTTCCCAATTGTATGCGATATTTTTTACAGATATTGTATACAGAGATTCCCAATTGTATACAGAGAAAATTTTTCTTTTGAAAAGGGGTAAAGTTGATGAATATATGGCAAGACGCCGACCAAAGGCAAGACCCAACCCGAAATTTTATTAACGTTGTATTTATATTTACACGAGACAAAACAGATGTTGTGTCACTGGTTCAAATAAGAATATAACAGATCCGTAGTGTAGATTCTCCCAGAATCCCAAAATGTAATGTAAGTTCTTTCCATTATGCCAGAATTCTTTGAACCAGCGCTTGTGACATACCTGCAAAATATTTAACGGTTCTTTACAGCAAATAATAGTCTCGTAGGTTTCTTGATAATCATTTTTACGTTTTGCAGAATGGGTAAGCCAATGGGCAAATGCAGAATGGTTTCTCTTGTCAAGAGTTATCGTCTGTTGTGACACTGCAAGTTGCAGTGAGTGGCAATTAAATTGGTTATATCATTTTTTAAATTTGTACTCCATTATTAATTGCAGTCATAACTGATGCAATGTCTTTTCTCAGTACATCCATTAAATTTTGTTTAAACTATATTTTTGTAACTGAAAAAGCAGGGCTTCCACAATACCGTTTGTATCAGTGGTTGGTCAAGTGAGTGATTAGTCAGAAAGTCAGAAACTTTAATTTTCTTAATTGTAGACTGAAATACCAAATGTTAAATCCAAATTGCTTGCTCGTACTGATATCAGTTGATTCATCAATAATAAGGCAGTATTTTTGCTGCCCTAAATCTTTTACTCTGCTTTTATTGTTCTTCAATGAAATGTGGCGCCAAAGTATTTTTAAATACTTCAGATCACGTACGTAGTACGATGCATTTTACGTCATTCGTTACTTTCGAAGCTGATAAATGGTCAATACAAGCAACTGAACTGTGTTCTGCAATGTAAAGTGCGAGCATTCCTTCAGCTTTGTTAGATTTTGTGTTTGAAAACTTTTCAGCGGGCTTGAATTTTGTCGCTTGATTGCCGAATACAATTTGAATTTTATGTTAAGTTGACTAATTTTGCTAACAACCCTTCTTTACAGAACGAACAAAACGCCTTCGTATTATTACTAGCTAAAGGCTTAAGCTAGGGTTCTAGTGATTCTCACTCTTGTCTATAATTTTGAAGTGGGGCTTCGAATATTGGATTTCGTAGCATTACCAAAAACATAAGGCGAACTTACACATATAGATTAATAAAAAATTGTTAATAATTCAAAACTGAAATCAAGACTATTAAATAGATTATCAATATTATTGCTAATTAAAATCCGAAGTTGAATAATAAAGTATCTTCACGCCCATATCCCCGAAGAGGTAGGCAGAGGCACAACCACGGTACCCACGACTAGCCGAAGACACTAAGTCCCACAATGTGATAGGTGGCAAGACTATCGCCAACCGGGCACATTTCCAATCCCGACCAACATTTTTTTTTATTAGAAAATTGGCAAAATCCAATTTTCTTTTTGTTGGCCGACCCGGGATTCGAACCCGGGACCTCATGCAGTCAAGTCCAACACCCGGACCGCTAGACCACAGAGGCGATAATAAGTTGAATAATAATTAAGTTTTTTAAGGAAATTTTGTGTGATAAACATTAAAACGATTACGACTCTCGACTAGACAAAGGCGGACATTACATTTCGTACACACACGTCGGCCTTTCGTTCCAAAAGAAATTCAATTTGATCGAATCGGCCATAATCCGATGTTTGGAATGACAAAATGGACACTTCGCGAAGTATGTGTAATTTTTTTTAAATAATGAGATTAGTGCTTATAGCCATCGGAAATCTTACAGTTTCATAGGCTTTGTGTCTTCAGCTTCGCGGCGATACATTAACCATGCATTACTGACACAAATTTCAAGAAACTGTGAGAACAATAGTATGTTCCAACGGTGTACTCTCATTTCCGACGGGTAAAGTGTTAGAAGTATATCTGCTAGATCTATACCTATTTATTTATTTAAACTTTATTGTACACAAATAAAAATTGTGAGTACAAAAGGCGAACTTAATGCTAAATGCATTCTCTCCCAGTCAACCTTTGGGCTAACAGAGATCAAATATGTAGGTACCGAATAAACAAAACAGAATAATACAAATAAATTTGAATTTTAATGTACATGTAAATAAAATAATCCAGTAATATATAACTACATAGCATATTATATAAATTAAGAATATACCAGTTATAATGAACATAAAATAATAATTTTCACATTTGGTTACATGTTTATCGATAACACACTTATTTTATGTAAACATTTGTACTTTTCCACTACACACTTTATTTAATGCTAAAACTTACATATTACTTTAACATAACATACTAA
>NJDD01005816.1:111057-130624 GCA_002245505.1 Calephelis nemesis
TATCAGGTTCAACCTTGGAGTACTTTAGTCAATGTTTAATAATAGTAATGTATTTTAGAATAATTATTGATACAATGCATAAACATAAATAATGTAAATAAAGTAGACAGCAAACAAAACAAGATTTCTGACCATACATAATTATATATCAATATAAACATATATTATATAATATAATAAGGTCTGATGAAACAAGCATGCAATAGTACAGCACTAAATGCAATTTTCAAATAGATATTCATACGTTTTCTTTTTGAATAGAATCTTATTACTCACCTGCCTAATCGATACAGGAAGCTTATTCCATAATCTGGACGAATTTACAAGAAAAGAATCCGTCATGTTGGCATTATAATATTTTATAAAGTTGGGACACGTGACCTGGCTTTAGTGTTTTTGCTGTACCTTAACACCTGCTGCACTGGATGTGTATCAGTATAGGTACTTGCTGCAGTAACCCACTTATTGTCAATCCATTTTACTATTGCTATATTGCATTCATTAGAGACCTCATGGGCAAAAGATCCACGAACGTTTTTGTTTTAATTTTTGTCAGTTGGCAATTTAGTTGCCGCTCCCCGAAGTCTATTTATCTGAAGAATTGTATCTAAAGAAAATATTACAAACTCTTTTCTCAAATGGTGCGTCAATTCTAGAGAAGCAAAAAAGTCATCGAAGTACAGGACTGAACAAGGTTTTTGTTTTATTGTATTTGATATAGCATATAAAATTTTGCACCTAAACCCATTTCATTTTCATCTTCCGTAAAACTCATGGTCACGTAACGCGTCCTCACCGTTATTACCTATAAAATCATAAACTATACCAGATATTCCAGCACGCACAAATATTTTAAACCCTAATTTCCGAGGTTTGTTTTTGGTTGTATTGCTTACATGAGCCAGATCGTGCACCTTTATATGGTACCATCATTATTTCATCTATGCTGTAACGAGCCTCTTCTTTATGTTTTAGACAGTTATCACGTATTTTGATTTCTCTAGGATTTGGCATTATTTTAATCAAGTTTTCGAACAACACATCTGATACATCTGACTATACTAATTTAAATATTTTTCCAGTGTCATCAACAGTTTTATAAAACATCACCCGAAGATCTCAATCTTCATCTACACCACTTTTTGCAATGCTTAAATCGGTGTATTCAACTTTGGTTATACTGAATCCTTTTACTTACAAATGTGTATCATTTTTTATTAATAATAGGTGGATGTTGTCTACAGAGTTGTCATATGAAGTACCTGGGTTGAAGTGTCTGCTTTGTTTTCCACTAATAAGAGTCTGATCATCTTCATCTTAAGAAGTAGAAGTATAAACAGTCTCATAAAAACTTTTTCTAGGAGCTCTAATGTTGTATATATCAGCCAGTGGTTTATTTAAATTAGAGGTTGAGTCTGAGATTTGAATCACAAAATTTGTCGCAAAAACAACTCAATGTTTGGAAACGTAGCACTCCAGGTTGCTGGACATCCATAGTACATTTCTACGACATAATTTCACTTGGAATTACCATTAGAATCTGAACAATATCGTCTTTCTCAAAAACAAATAGCTTTTCTTACTGCGGTCTTTAAGTACTATAAAATTGTGACGCGTCAATAATGTCGTGTCCACAGGCGACGAAATAGTCAGCTAAACGTTTAATAGACGCTCCTATACCGTCAGCTGCTTCGTTGCCGTGACCGGATTAAAAAAAATCAGGTTACACTTTCAAATCTGTATAGTTGGAAAAATCTTGTTGCAATAAGGTAAAAATATTTTTTTTGTTTGTACTGTGTTGCTGGTCCATCAGCTGTCTTAATATGAGGTAATTTTTTTTGAACCTAATCAAGTACGATATGTAGGTAGGCCCAAATAGCTGTAGGGCCATGATGAAGATCAGAAGACACAGTACAAAAAGAAGTAATATGCTTGTGCTTTGTATAAGTCAAGTAATACCACTACTGCGGTATAAAAAATCACTTGGTTTCGCGATCCGCCAAAATGCACTGATTGAATTTCGTCTTGGTACTTACAGGCATAGTTTTCACTATAGCCAATATGTAATGCAATTTCCGTTTCAGTTAATCTATTTATACATTGCCGCTATGACTTATACTGATTTCTAATATTAAACATATGGGATTTAAAAACTTTTTCTTCAAATTTCTTAATCAAAACTGCTGTTGTCACTTATTGCGTCTTTTATGTTTTTAGTAATTTTAACTACGAGTATTTTTCCGTTCTTCTCAATTATTTCAGATTTTCTAGCCCATTATACTAGATTTCGGTTACCGAGTCACTTTATCTTGGTCAACCATATTATAACATTTAAGTTTCTTTGTTGGCCATGTGCCGATCCGGTGGTAGTTTAAAAAAAATGTCGACGCGCACAAATACCACTTGTATGGTTCAAGTGAATAAAAATATTTCTGATTCTGATTCACATTCTGTGCATTTTTCTTGCATACACTTTAATTAATATACATCGCATACAATTTGTAAGATTATCAGATTCCTATCATTTGTTTTGATAACTTTGTTTTTATAAAGAGCAAATTTCATAAACGTAATACGTATACACATGCAGGTTTCGCGGCCATCAATACGAGGTGGTACGACAAAAAAGTTTTATTTTTCGCAAAATAGCTGAAGTGGCATTAAATATCGGGATTCGCTTTTCGGAATGACACGGTATAGATTTTTCCTTGTGTCCATCAAAATTCGTTTTTGCATCTTTTCTTTAATGAAAAGTTACAGTTTCGTTTTTCGCTGCAGTAGCTCGTGACCCATCGTCCCTGAGATAAAATGTACAAACTTTAAATTAAAATGGAATATAGTTTTTCGATTTTTTTTAATTCCTAAATTATCTTGAAATAGTTTAAGTTTTAGTCCCGAAAAAGTGTTTAATTGTGTCTTCAAGGTTGGATTTAAAGCAGTGGTAGTTTTATTATCTTCAATATTTTTGTAATGTTTTTTAATGGCATTAGTCAAAATATTATATTTAATTCTTTCTTCCTCGGTGCTGTCAATTTTATCTTCTTTTCTTTACCTAGGTTTGGTTATAATATTGTTGACTATTTTATTTTTTTGACGTTAAAGTCGTTTCTTGTATTTTCGTATTTTTTTCTGAAGATTTTCTGGAGTTTCGTATTTTGCCTATACATTTTCGATCTATCACGTTTAATTTCTTCTCTTCCCCTTTCTCTAGTAGTAGATGAGGCTGGAGTCAATGAACAAGATCTGTTCTTTTCTTTCTTGTTTCTTACTTGCCATTTTCTTTTCATTTGTCTGTGTTCTCTTGGTGTCATTTCTTGGGGAGGGGTCCATTCCGTTTTGACATTAGTCAATACAGATAATAATATTTCACCAGAATTTGTTCTTCTTCTACTTTTCTAGTAATTATTTCCTTTTTTATGCTACCTTAGAATTTAGTTTCCATTTAAACGCAGGAAAAAATAAAAAAACATTAAGTATTTTTTTATCATCAAATTTACTTTTGTATTTTGGTAAAGCTTTATTTTGCATTGGAGGCAATTCTTCAGACAATCTAAATATATCAGTATCTTTCAAAATTTTGTTAATGCAATTACACCAATTAAATATTGTTAATCTTCTATTAAATAAGTCTAATCCAGAAAATTTTCTTTTATTACATTTTTATTCAATTCACAACAAATAAAATACATAGAATACTGTGCTGTGGAAATCGTGATTATTGTTTCTGGAATCATACGCCCGCACTTGACCGAAGAAGTTTTCTATCGAGTCAGAATTGAAGTATCGCGGGCGCATAACGTTTCGTTTTTTTCATTAAAGTAATGCCACAGTCTTTCAAAACTTTTCAAAGTTATGATCTAATTTTATTTTTGTGTAGGTACTACTTCTTCTCTGCCTTTGTTATCTTTATATCTCATGACACTTAGTTTTAAAATTGCCTCATGCCAGAATTTAACGTGAATCGACTTTTTAGTAATTACACTTCTTAAAGGTTTTCCCTTTTTTTCGAATTAAAGATAGCTCCATTTACACTATCGAATAAATAATCGAAGAACAATGTCATTTTGCTGTATTCTTCAGCGTGTCACTGACAGGCGCCCCATTAGAATATTTACCTGCAATAAAACAAAACTGCATTATACAAAAGCCTGTATAAATTAAAACAAAGGAAGAAATACTTGTAGTTGTATTTGGCTAAATTTGTGATGGCAGTGTGTATATATACAAGGTGTCCAGAAAGGGTATCGGGTATTTGTTAGTTCAATGAAACAAAAATTATTTGTACGCAATAAAAAAGTCTATTGTTTATTATTAGCATATGAATTGGAGAATTATTTGGAAAAGATGATGTTATTCAAATGATGACCGTTACGTTGCTGGCACTCTTCTAAACGGAAACGAAGATTGGCGATAACACTTTGACACATCGATATTGCTGCCTAATCTGACTTGATGTTTTGCTTTAACTGGGTTAGATTCGTCGGATTGTTTTGATAAACCTTACTTTTAAGACATCCCCATGCAAAATAGATTACAAATGGTAACACCTATGGATAATGGTACGTTGATTATAGGAAATGGGCATTATAGTAGAAAAAAATATATTTTGGGAGGTTTAAACTTTGCAATCATATTGAACTTAGACCCCAATGGGCAATAATTGTGAACACGACGGTTATGAATAATTATTGTACTTCGTATTATTCAAAATCTGACATAAGTAAACGAAAGTAGCTGATAGAGTAAATAGTAAGAGTAAAAAATCATAATTGCAAGTTCAAAATAAATTATTTATTTTTCAAAATATTTACTTTTCTCTGTAATGCTAATCAGCTACTTTCATCAGCATATAACCGATTTTTGATAGTACAAAACCTATGGACGCAAACGCGAAAAATGGAGCATTTAAAAAAATGCTCATTCTCAGCCCAATGTACAGGACAAACTTTTAAAAACTGAAACAGATCTTTAAGGGTTTGGCTTAAGACATATGTTATTAAATTCTTTTTATGGGACTCATTCATTAGCAGTGCATTTATTATTTGTGCACACTTTTTAATTAATAGCACTAAATCAGTAGTGACATACTTTAAATTATTTTTTATTTCGTTATATTCCTTATTTTGTAAAAAATTATGAATAAATAATTGGTCTTCAGAAAGTAAAATTTTTTTTGCATACTTTGCACTGATTAATTTTGTTTTTAATATTTTTTATAAGATACCCGCATACGTATGCACATGCTTGGAGTTCTGGACTATCTTCATTTAAACATGTCATTTATACAATGTGCCTCTGCATTAAAATTGCTCCCTAAAATTGTATCTATTGATTCAAATGCGCTACTATTGTTTTGAGGTTTTGACAGCAATGTTTTAAAATTTTTTTTAAATTGTTTACCAGTTGTAACGTGAGCCATATTCTTGGCCATGGCTGTCTTCAGACCTCCCACAAAAGCATTAGTCGTTGGGTTTGCATTAGATCCACAATTTCCTCTAACAGTTCTAAACATTTTTTCTAGAGGGTCTTGCTGAAGACGTCTTGTCGCTAGTGATTTTATATCTTTGTGATTATTTTTCAGTTTTTCCTATAATTTCTCGATACCATTCAAGGTCCATATCCATCCCTCAAGGGAAGGTGGATTTTGTGGACAACCTATTAATTTTAAATTCAAAAAAAAATTAATTTCTTTAAAGAAATCTTTATGGGGAGATGTATTACTTAGATTTGTACTATATGGCTCTCCTCTTCTTAAATTAGCACTGCTACTGTTGCACAAGTCGAACAGCTTATCTATTTTGGCAACCATATCAGCCGTGGCGACTGCTCTCGCTGGTAACCTTCCTGTAAATATAATTATAAAGTGTGAAAATAAAGCTTTATGCAATTTACCAAAAACATATTGGTTATAGAACTCATAATGAAATAAACAAGATTACGGCCCATATTGGCTAATTCTTTCAGTTACGTTAATTACTTATCTGGATTTATTATATCGGTGTCCTAAAAAAATAGACAAAGCATATGCATAATTGTCACTAACACTACGAACTTGACGAAGCGGTAGAAGTTCCGCAATGATTCGCTTTTTTTATGATATTGAATGGCAAACAAGCAGATGGATTTCGTGATGGTAAGAAATTCACGCCGCCTAGAGACACCAAAAGTGGTAATGGTGTGTTGCCAACCTGAGGCCGGTATGTTAGGCCTCGAGCAAAAGTAAGTTTACCGGTTACCTTACCCTCCAAACCGGAACACGTCATGACGTTACAGCGGCAGGAATAGGTGTAATTAGTTTAAATGTTGAATATTTTTTAATTTTTTTAACAGCATCAAAGACTAATTGTTTTAGAACTTTTGTCCAAATTTATTGATTGCTTAGCCAATATTCTTATAGTTATTTAGTGTTGTTTTAGGTTTCTTAATATTTTTTCTTCCCGAATAGAAAGACTTTATTGAATGAAATGAGTTGAAAGACGACACATTTATCAAATACTTTCAATTTTGACTGAGTGGTCTAGATATCATTAAAACATAGTTAAGCGCAGTATAAGTTTCATTATGTACCACATCGCGATTTGATCTTCTTTTTTTTCGGAAGATAGCAAATGTTTCCGAAGTGGTCCCCACATAAATTTCATCAACATGTTACTAATAGTTTTTGAGTTACACTTAATAAATGTATTTATTTTTATTGGAAGGTGTTCAATATAAAAATTAATGCCTATTACACGAGATGTTTTAGTCAAGGTCTTCGTCTTGGATGTTTTCGGCTTTAAGCTATTCCGATAATTTACCCCAAAACATGTATTTTTGTTCTTTCTGAACTAACTGTATGCATTTTTTAAATCTTCCATTTTGATTTGATTGTCGAACAGTCGATTTTGGCAGCTGAGTTTCCAGTGTTTGGTTATATAAAACCACCACCAGGATAAGGTTTGCTTTTATGCTCATTGAAATATTCGTCTCCTTATTCTTTTTTCTGTGGGATGCGTATATGCCCGAGGTGTATGTTTTACGATCAAAAACTGTGTCTTGCCATAGACAATAAAAAATCAACAATTGTTGGGATTTCACAATTAAGTAATTTACTCAATTAAATATAACATTAAGGATCTGACATGTAGGTTGACACTAGGTCCCGAAAGTTATTCAAGAGCAAAAAACTGTCACACACAGAAAAGTGTATACTCATACATGAAATTGTGATGTACATGCGGTAACCACGAGGAATAAAAACAATCTTGTTGTGCATAAGTCTCGTTTCCACAGAATCAGTTATTCTTTAATGCAATTTTTTGCAAAATTATAGCAACAGCTTTTTTATATTAGCCACATTGTCAGTTGTAACGCAAATAATTTTATCCAAAATATTCTATTCGGTTTCAAATATATCTTTCATTTCTCGAGCGAAGTTTTCTGACGTATGGGCATCCTTAACTTCCCTGGTCGATGACGTGGCATTTCTTACGTAGCCTTTCTTGCCAAAGAATCTTGTCCAAACAGTTTTTTTTTGAAAAAATGTTTCGCTAAGGAAGCTGATAATTAGGGTTAAGCGCACGAGATAGAGTATATCTTGAAAACCTGTATTTTCAACTACTTGAAACGGTTGAAAATCATCATACACCATGCTAAGTCATGATTTATCCACACTTTTAGTGTTCACCTTCAGAGCTTGCTTAAACGGTATTGGTGGTGTTTCGCCACTTGTCATTGATTGGGATAAATGTTCACTACCTACTACCCGCCCGTCTGCAAAGAAAGTATTTTTATACTTTGGTGAACCTTTAAATTGTTTTATCTTATCATGGCATTTCGCCTTTTAGCTACCTTCTTTGTTATATCCTATATAAATTTTTCCACTAGTCTTAACTGCTCCGGACGACTCATTTCTCCAGCTAATGCACTGAATTCATGAGCTTATTTACTTTCAAACATCTTCTTTAAGCTTGTTGTTAGTGGCATTTGTCGCTTTCGTTGTTATTATTGGACGCTTGGAAATCAACTCGAGAAGCAGCTGAATTAGCTGAATTTCGTCTTTTTCTAGAGGCCATGACTTAATCTAATAAGTAAAAACAGTTTTGATATTTTTGGTGAGAATAAAAGGTACAAAAACGAATCAACATCATCTGCAAAATAAGAATATTTACGTTGAGATTCAGAGACATTTTCTCTTAATTAATGATTTATTTTTTCTTTTATAATTTTAAAATCTATTTGCAGTAAAATTTTCTTTAACCTTTACCACCGTCATTGATTTTATGTCACGTCGCCGCCGACTTGCGGTCTCAGAGACCGCTATATTGTTTCGCTCATAAAATGAGACTCATCATATTTGTAACAGTTTTTTTTATAATTTTTATTAAATAAGGACATGTATTAATGAAATGAAATGCTATTAAGTCTGAATTTTCAAATTATTTTTATTTTTAACGTAATCAACTCTTTGGACTCGTAAATTGCGTGAGATTACACATGAGATCAAGAAAATTACCTTAATTATTAATATTATCTCAAATAACTAAAACAAATGTTCTTTTTCTATTACTAATGAACAAATAAACAAAATTAAAAACATAACAGTCTAGGCTTTGATAGAAAAAAATAATTCTGACACAGGGTACACATTACATACAATCAATGCAAATTTTTTGTGCACATTCCAAGCATACAAACTTTTGGCAGGATTTACAACGATAGGATGACTTTCTTTTCAGTCGTGGAGGACAAATGGCACATGTTTTTCTTTGTTTTATTTCGGGAACATCATCAGGTTGAGCCTGGTCTGGCATATCGGGGCCAAGAATGCGTGTCAATGTCTGAAGACAGCTCTCGAGGTATATTAGCACCAACTCGTCGCTGCATGTGTTCTAATACAAGTTGTCGTGACAACTTTTTCAGGAAAACTCCTCTCTCTATTTTTGCTTGATGAACTTGGTGAACAATGTAAGCATTTACCATGCTGATATCAAGAATTCGATAGAATAGGGCCAGAGGCCATCGCCTTATTCGGCGGCTGCATGAGTATATTGAACACTTTTTATCGAGTTCATCTACGCCCCCCTTAGTGGAATTATAAAATGCTATAATTTCAGGTTTTCCTGTTGTTTCATCCTTGGCTTCACAGTGGTGCATCGATGAAACAAGGATAACAGCTTTACCCTTTTTGGGCACATGAGACACAAGGGTTGTTTGGCTGGTGAATCCGTATAGAGTGGAACCTATTTCCCTTCGCCGAGACGGCTTGAAACTTTCTGGAATCTCTCTTTTATTTTTTTTTTACAGTTCCAACACATGTCAATCCTCTTTGCTTCATAGCATCTATAAGTTCTATGGATGTGAACCAGTTGTCAAAGGTGACGTTTCTGTTTGAATTACGCAGTGGTTGAGACAAGCGTAACACTGATTGAGAAGGTACTAAGAGTTTCTTCTCTTCGGCTGTCAACCCCTCACCGTCAGAACCTTTTCCGCTGTATAAATAGCCATTGTAAAAGTAACTGGTCTTTGCATCACATAGGCACATCATTTTTAATCCATATTTCGCGGGTTTGTTAGGCATATAAATTATAAGATGAGAACGCCCCAGAAATGCGATCAGCATTTCGTCAACAGTTGCATATTCACCAATATTGTAAAGACTCTTACAATTATTTACAAATTTATTGAAAATGTTTGAAATGCCAGCTAATTTGTCAGTGTTTTTCCTTGCGTTTCTGTCTGCTGGATTATCAAATCGAATACAACGTAGCAAGTTGAGAAACCTGTTTTTAGACATTACTGCTCGAAAAATTTCGCGTCCCGTCCCATCTGTTGCAAAGATGTAATCCGCATTTTCATGATTCGATTTGAAAACAGCTGTATATCCTAGAAGTCCGAGAAAAGCAAGAAGTTCCAGCATATCTAAATCTTGCAATTCTGCTCTATTTTCTCTGGCATATTTAGACCTAACTTCAGCTAACTTCACATTAGTCCAAACAAGTATTTCTTCAAGAATTTCATCGTCTATGAGCTTCTTCCAAATAGAAAATGGATCTTTTGCATCGTTTTTTGTAAGGTTGGTAATTTGTTGACGTTGTACAATGTTATGCGCTTGAGTTCGCACCGCTCTATTTGGAGGTATTTTGGACCATTTGTATTTATTTTTTCCTGACAAATATCCAATGCGAGCCAAAGGTACTTCCTCATCAGATTCCCAAGATCTGTCTTCTTGCCCTTCGTCCGGTTGATTTTGTTCACCTGAATCTGACTCCCCAGTTTCACTGGCCGTATCATGGTCACTTTGTGGCGGAACATAATTTTCTTCAATGTCATCAGCTTCAGATCCACTCTCATCCTCATTTAGTACAGAATGTAACATTTCATTTAGACGCGGGTCTGAAATAGCTAATCTTTTACTACTACCATCGTTTTTTTTGTGAAGAATCTGTTCCTTTTCTTTTTTTAGTGCGAGATGGTCCAGGATGAGACATTTTTACAGCAAATCAAGCCTATAAAACAAAATTCCTAGTCAGAGTTAAAATTTATAAAAGTTACGTATTCTCCGACGTACCGTCACAGAGACCGCGATTCAAGTTTGAACACAAATTACTCACCAACACTGCACGCTACGACACAACCACTACACACTACGACGTCGACGCAACTGAACGAGAAGGTACTGAGACGGGCGGGTCGGGGAACGGGGTGTAACAGTGTAATCTAGAAGTTCCGAAAACGGTAGCGGCCTGTGAGACCGCACGACGGTAGTTGAAGGTTAAGCCTGTTGTTAATGGCATTAGTCGCTTTCGAAATTTTTCGAGGTTTGTCGAAATTAAGTCGAGAAGTAGCTGAATTAGCTGAATTTCGTCTTTTATAGAGGCCAATCTAAAAAGTAAAAACAGTTTTGATATTTTTGACGCGAATAAAAAGAACAAAAAACGAATCAACCTCGTTTGCAAAATAAGAATACTTACGTTGAGATTCTGAGACATTTTCTTTTAATTAATGATTTATTTTTTTCTTTTATAATTTTGATATTTCTTTGATGTGGTTAAATATGTCACTCGAGATTGAAAAACTCAATATTTGTAATAACCGGAGGTTTGAACGAGATCAAACTTCGGAAATTGTCAAATGCAAGTGTCAAATCACAAATATCTAAGCGTTCTCTAAACGCTGATTTAGCTGCAATTTGCTCTTGGGCTGATTCGTTTGGCCTAATAGCTAATTCACTAAAATCTAAAGTGATTATCAGACGGAGTAGACATTTGCCTAAATCTATTGATTACTCCAGCTTGCCCCCAATAGTTTATAACGGTACTCAAATCCCCTTTTTCCCTAATGTTACCAATTTGAAAGCTTTTATCTGTAACAAATGATTTTGTTTAATTGAAAATGATAATTAATATCCTTGATAATTAATTTCCATTTTATTAATTATAAAAATTTACTTTATTTCCATACCGCTTGTTATATAAAAAAATCTTCAAATGCATCTTTAGATTTACCTTTCAAAACTTTTATGATAAACAATTTTAGTTTAAGTGCACTCGTAAGCTATTCACTGGTTGTCTCTACAGAGCAGAAAAAAGGTGTCAAACACAGAGTAAATTTATAATAAATTTATAATAAACACAGAGTAAGTTAAGTCAAGCATGAGCATAATGTAATTTAGGCTCGAAATTCAAAATACATTTAAATTCAAACCTTGTTAAAAAGAGTTAACTGACACAGTACATTGTTAAACTAATATAGTGACATAACAATTGTTATAACTTATTCTTTGGAACTAAGTGAACACATACCAACATTGGTTCTAAGAAGTACAAATTTATTCTTTGATAAGGGCTTAGTTAATAAATCAGCAAATTGATATTTACTACTCACATATTTCAACGATATTAATGTTTGATGGTATTTCTCCTTAATAAAGTGATGCTTAATTTCTTGTGTTTACATTGCTTGTGAAAATTTATATTTTTAATTACACTGATAGCACTTTGATTGTCTAGATGCAGCCACAAAGTATCCTGTTTATATTCACTAGTAGCACTCAGTAGAACTTTTACCTACATGGCTTCTTAAGTGGCGGCACATGCTTCCTATGGACTAGCAGTTAACGAAGTATTGCATAGGTCACGCAGCAAGGCTACTCTACGTGTCAGCCCAGAGTCATCAAAGGCTAGTGCTAACTTTTCCCATACTTCTTTGGCCGTATTGGCCTCTTGAATGTGCACATAGTGTGTGAAATCAGCCAGAAGTATAATTTTTGTTTTTGCTTTTAGATCTTGTTTTACATTTAATTAAGTGTCTGAGCTCGATTCAATGCAATCCCACAATTCTTCATGTTGCAGATATGTTTTCACTGCAAATCGCCATTTAGCGTCCTGTTAATATTTCAATTAATTCCATTTTATTATTAGCTGATATTTTTGCTCAGTTCTTCCCAATTTATGTAGGAAACACAACAAAAGTTCACGATGCGCTTTAACATATTTATTTATGTTTTGACTGTTTTATCTGTATAATAAATAATTAATAAAAGAAAGAAATGTCAATTCAGGGGTCTGTTATCAAAGATAACAAACTTGATAAAATAATGTACTACCAAATATTTATTCTACAGAGCATGTAAAATAAAACAGAACAAAGTTCACATTATGATAAAAAATACATAAAAAATATGGAGATTGCTGCTGACTTTGTTACTTATGTTTGACATTGCTACATATTTTAATTGTCACTTACATGGAGATTGTTGCTTTTGTTACTGAACTCAGATAAGGCATCCAAGCAGGGTTGGACTCAAAGGTTTGAATGAAATTAAATTAGTGAGAAATGTCTTCTAATTTTAAAAATATAATTATTTAAAAAATAATAAGTAATATAATTTTCCTTTAAACCCGTCATTAATGGATCTGAAGATACCATCAATCTATGGTAGGTATACTCCATATCCATTTTTCTAAAACATTTTCTGGATAACTCTCTATATTTTCCAACATCTTTGTGGCGACTTTTTTTGCGTCGTTGCTCAAGAGTTCTAAGTCTAGACCCATATTTTCAATTATTTCATGATCAAAATTTTGTGTAGTTCATGAATGTTTTTATAATATAAGGAAGCCGTTCATTGGCAAAATTGTTTGAACTTTTCAGTGTGGATTTTATAACCACAAAAACAAGCTTCAATATTGTGTGCCATCTATTTATAATATTTAACTTCATACCTGTGATTTGTGACACTTCTTCAGAATGCTGAAACATCACACGTGCTGTATTTCCATTTGTAGCCGTCCCTCCTCTTTGTTTCGGTTTATACACATGTAGTCTCAGCTTTTCTTTGAATTGGTCCTGACTTTTTTTTCAGCACCAACAATTTGCTTTTCGCTTCCACCTAGTGTGTCCCACCAAATATGTTTCAAACAAAATTTCCTTTGAGATTATACAGCGCTCAAAGTTTTTATGAGATTTTTTAAGTTTTTGCTTGTATACATCATTTTAGATAAAACATTCTTAACATCACTTGACACTTGTGATGCTCTCAAAACATTTGCAAACTTTTAAATCAGGTAATTCATTCTTTCCTCATCCTTCTTGAAGCCTACTAGAATCGTGGGCTAATGCCAACTTTCACACTTTTTGATCCTAGAAAGAAAAAAATATGAAGAACAAAATACAATCGTGTCACAAAAGTCTTGCAAACTATGTATCTAGTACTTTGAACCTTAATTACTATGCAATTTATTTTAATGGCAATGAACAAATTGGCTTGATTTCTTGAGCGACGTAATCTTTAAAATACCTTAAAAAAAGCTCTGTCCAGCGGTTGCATAGCATCTGTGATGTGGCTAAGGAAGAATTATAAAGTCACATCATTAGCTTGTTGGAACGTTTCCAGTAACCTTATATTATTACTATGAGAGCTGTGGCCATCCATAATCAACAGTGCTTTACCAGCACCTTTAGCAGGTAAAAATACTTCATCAAACTATATCATAAACATGTAGGAAAACTTCTTGTTCATAAATACTTGTGACCTTCTGCAAATTGAGACTTACTAGGTATATATTATAAAGTTACCTTTGTAAATTATAATAGGTGGAAGAAAGTTCCCCTGAGTACTGCAGGATACTAATTACCGTGACATTATCTCCTTTTTCCCTGCTTGTCAGTGTATTTAAATCATTCGACCATTTGGTTGCAATTACCTTTCCTGTGTTTAATTGATCTGTATACCGGTCTCGTCCATATTAAATGTTCAATCAGAATGTGAACTAAAGTCGCTTTCAGCATAATTTTGTGGCAGTAAAGTGAAAACATGAACGTCCTTCTTATTAAATCCACATGCCCTGGCAAGTGATAAGTCCTCAAACTTTCTCTGGCTCAGCTGGGATTTCTTTTTAAAACCTAGCGAACCATACGTCACCACCTTTACTAATGCTTGCGAGAAAGCGTGTTTCTTGTCAAGCTTTAAAGCAAATTGATAAGCCATTTCTTTGACGTCGTTTCGTTCGAGATCAAAACCAACCTTTTCTAATTGTTTGATGTGCATTACCAACTTTTGTTCTTCCCCTTCAGAAAAATTAGGTTTTCTTCCAAGTGGGACCTTCAATTTACAGGACAAAAGATGTTGTCCAAGCGATCTTAAAGGAATGTTGTACATTCGTGCCGCTTTATTTACTTCCATTTGTTTTGGTAGCACTTTTTGCATAGCCTCATAGTTTCGGACCAGGTCGCCCGCAATGTTTTTTAGATATTATTTCCCGGCATTTCTAAAAAAATAAAAATGTATATATGATTGTAAATCTGGGACATCATAGCGGGGGTATTTTATAAACTTCTAATTACAACACGCCCAGTATCAATATGGGCGCCGTGATAGGTTATTAAATCGTTGGTCCCTATTAACATTGTCGGATGTGGAAATCGCCTACTTTACAAGAGAGCGCGGCAAAGTTTGAATTGTTGATTTTTTTATTAGACGAACTAGGTTAACAGAAACTAACGGAATTAATAAAATAATAATAATAATAAATATCCTTGGACAAATCACACGAATCTAACCCCAAAGTAAGCAAATTATATGCTTGTGTTATGGGTGTTAGTCAACGATACTAATACATAGAAATACTTAAATAGATACCAGAATATATTAAATAAACACCCAGACCCGGAAATGCAGACATCTAAATGTTCATCACACAAATGCCTGCCCCCGTCGGGAATCGAACCCGAGCCTCGCGTTTGGTCGATGTAGTTAAGCGTGTACGTTAGCCACTCGACCAACGAGGCGGTCAAAGGAATTATAATACATGTTTAAAAGTTTACTTACGTGGTAATAAAGTGTTATTATTGTTTTTCTAAGCATGTTAAGATTCAGAAAAGACTTTTTTCACCGTATCAAATAAAGTGTATTTTGTCGGATATACTACATACGACAATTTTACGTGTATAAACAAATTGACTATTTGTTGTAAGTGCCACATACGACATAGTTACGTGTAGAAAGTTAAATTAAAAAATCTTCAGAAGTTTAATAAAAAATAAAACAACCTGAGTTCACAACCTTAATTGAAACAAAAAGCTTTTATAAGTAATTAATAAAAAACATCAAAAGGGTAAAAATAAAAAGCGTGTGACTTGCACAGCCAAAACAAAAAATTCAGACTCCTAGAAAATAATATAGAAACGGCTTGAACTACACCTATCGGACCATGTAGCCCTACACAAAATAACACCTTATTATTATGAAGTGACTGTGAGCATATAGAATAAAATCGGTCTAAATTACATAACAATCTTCTACTCTTTACTAAGATCCAGTAAAAAATATATAACATTACTCTATTTTAAAAACTCTTATTTAAATGAAATAATCAGTCTTAATAGGTATCAATTATTATCATCATTTTAACAATGGCACATTAGCATTACGTTTTAGGTTATATTATTATAACAAAGGAACAAAATAGTCAGTCTTAAGAGTTACATTTTAATTAATCTTTCTCATCAATATCTTTATGTATCTCTTAGGCATTTTGATCAAATTTTAAGTTTTGGTAAAAGTTGTGATATTTCTCCAGAATTACTCCACTTTGACACTTGTTAATTAAATCTTTATATTTATCACGATTGATAGAAATATTCCCATTATAAGCCTGCTTGATTTGAAATTCACGAGACAGCCTTTCAGTGTTTCGTTTACCAGATCTCAACACTATTATAGTTTTCGGTTCATCTTCGAAATTATACTTATATTCAATCCTGTCATAGTGCTGTGCATATACCGTCACCTCTCTTAATCGAGTCCACTGGATTTTCTCGTTGTCACTGTTTTTGACCAATTTTGGTTTGCTAGCAGTGATTTAAAGTCAAATATGTCAAAGGTTGTTACCTCTTTCACTACATAAGGTTTACCTTCGACTTTAGCCTAGCGAACAAGACAGTACCATTCTTCGGGAATGTAGATCAGCCTGCGATCACAAGCGCGCTCAATATTCGAATGGACAATATCACCCTCGTTCTGGGTGTGACCCTTTTCCATAATACGATGGGTAATTGTGACTCCAAATTCTTTCGCAGCTATAAGATAAAGGGAAAAAACAACGCGGTTCCTGTTTTGCCCCGCACAATTATCTGACCAGAAACGAAATGTTTTTACTCCATTTTGTAAAACTTTTTGTTTCGTAAACTGATAAAGACAACTAGAAACTTCGTTTGCGCCACTTTTTGCTATTGCCTCGTGCCACATAAAGCATGTAGCTTCTTTTGTAGCTAACTCGTATAAGGTAAAGTTAAGTGTAGATAGTTTTCTTTTATAATAAAATACACTTACGTCTTCATGTAGTGTAATTAAAACTTTTTCAAAGTCGAAAGTTGCTGCAACAACCCCTTCATTTAATATCGCTTCATTTTTGTCTTGCTGTTTTAGGTGACGCGCCATGTTTTTGGCAGATTGACGTTTTAAAAATGCTGATTTTTCCTCTTCCGTCGGAATTTCTTTATTATAATAGACATGACAAATATCACACAGATCTTTCTTAGGCTTATGAAAGCCTATGTTGAAATTTATCGATTGTATTACCGATTTGTTGATGCTTTGTTGCGATATTTGTCACTGTCGAACCATTCACAATACAATTGATACATATGAGATGTACTTTTCACTTCCTCCAAGTATAATTTCTTTGAATCATTTCTGGTATAATGGGATTCCACCAAAAAAAAAAGATTTGACGTGATCACATACGCTTATGATTATTTCTTCATATATTACCCTAATCCCTATTCCTATGTATATATTTTCCTTGTTTATCCTCCGATATCGTAATTTCTTAATTATTGTTCCACGATGTAGTCACGATTCGCTCTCCCGAAGAAGCTGTATTCAAGAACATAGTCTTACATACCTTAGTTGTTTGTTTATCCTCGGTAGGAAGAAAATAATGAAACATATTTTTACGGTCGTGTTTGGTTACTTCGGTTGTTTGACGGTGTTTTGGTACTTTTTTCGTATACTTAATAACGAATTGTCATTGCTTTTGGTGGTTGCCGAGATCCCAAAATTTTTTGAAAATTATCTTTCTCTGACTTTCACTAATTTTGTTGAACATTTCATTTGACACTTTTCATTACAAGATTATTTTAACTGCTTTTCTTTTTTAACTGTTTTCCTATATGATTTGTGAAACTCTTTCCCTGATTTTTTAAAGTTCTTCGCTTGCTTATCACCCAATTTTCTTATGTAGGAGTCAATTCTTGCCTTTATCAGTTTTAAAAGTAGACTGGCAAATTCGTTTAGTAGAAGTGGGAGTATTAACACTTGAAAAGGAAGTCACAGAAGGTGTGGGTAAGTTTCCCTATAAGTCGTCGTTGGTCAAGATTGGCGGCGGTGGTGCCACGTTTTCAGAAACTGTAAATTCACTTTGAGAATACGTGACACTGAATGCGTCATTGCTATTTTCATGAGAAGATGGGGACGGTATTGGTGTGTTGTTGAAGTATTCCCGTTTGAGCAACTATTTTTTGAGCACCTTTGCATTGAGCACCAAAGGTATTCCCATTTGAGCACCATTCAGTATAATAGCTTGGTGCTCAATGGGAAACATTAAAAAAATGTTAACTTAGATATATTATTTTCTTGGTTCTTCGCTTACTTAAAACAAATAAAAGAAATCAAACTCATTGTACCAACAAAATAGTCCTTATGTTTTTTTTAATCCAAAAAATGTGTGCGTGTACTAGCGTACACTCGTAAGAAGTGAAGAAGTGAAACTTCTTTATGACGTTATTTTTCAAAAAATAATTTACTATATGCAACTTAACAGAAATTGGTTAAAATAAGGTTATTGCCAATCCCTACTACGCTGGAGAAAGTATACTTCGAATCACGCGTGGTAGGGATAAGAACAAAGATGGCGCGTAACGGAAAAATGTGACGCGTAACGAAAACATGTTACACTACATTTTTTCCAACCCCGAAAAAGGTAATACTAATAGGTACTTATATATACTACATATTATACAAGTAAAGTTTTTAGTAGTTTTAGAAAAAATGTAAACTGTATAATTTTTATAAGGAATCAGATTTCTCACAGTCTTTACGCTCAAGTAGTATTTACTATTATTGTTTTTAAATATATTTTTTTAATAACGCTTACATTATGTATATTGTACAAGTAAAGTTTTATTGTTTTAGAAACGAAAAATTTTAACTCTTTACAAGTTTAAGATTCATCAATTTAGTAAATACAGTTTTTTATTAGCCTTCTAAGCAGTACTGTTTTATATAACTAAAATAGAGTTTATATTTTTCGTTTCAAGAACGACTAATATTATGGTTTCCAAATTCTTAGAATAATAATCAATCAAGCAGTCTTTTTTTAAATATCACAATCCGTTATATTTGCATTAATTACTAAAAACGCCACAATAATCAAAACACCAATAATGTGAATCAATATTTTAAAATCTCAGCTTTATTAAGCAGTGGCGAATTGTAATATTATGTCCGCTTTTGTGAGTACATACCTTGAGTACAAGGAACGAATTATTCATTTCAATAATTGTGTCGTTCATTGTAATAGTGAATTATCTCCTTTTAACTGAATTTTGAAATGGCGAGCTTTTTGCGAATTAAAGTGTAGGAAAAAATAAATAAGCATTCACTCACTGTTTTATATTTTATATTGTTTAATACAAATCAAAGATATTATTAATTGAAGTAACTTCGAAAAATAATAATAAAAATGTCATAAAACTGAACTTAAACTTTTTTTTTCTGGAGTTACACCACTGTTATAATGACATGTTGTGATTTAATCATAAGTAATTTCGTCATCAGATGAACGCTCATCGGTATTACGTGTGCTTAACCGAGTTGGAATATCTATGGGAAGATTTTTGTAGTAATGGTGGTAAATTGGCGGAATGTATGCTTCTACCATACATAGCATATCAAGCATATCTTTCTTCTTTGCATTCGTAACTGGTCTTCTTGATGGATAGAGTGGGTCTTGTCGAATATTGTGTAAATGGGCCGGTCTCCCTTGCTTTTTTTTACATAAATCTACTTTATAAAAGGGTGTGT
>NJDD01005817.1:3226-15210 GCA_002245505.1 Calephelis nemesis
CGGGTTCGACCCCCGTCTTCGACTCCCGGGTCGGGCAACAAAAAAGATTTATAAAATGCATATTTTTAATTTTCTAATAAAAATAACGTTGGATTGGATATGTGCCCGGTTGGCGATAGGCTTGCCACCTGTCACATTGTGGGACTTAGTGTCTTCGGCTAGTCGTAGTTGCCCTGGTTGTGCCTCGGCCGACCCCTTCGGGGATATGGGCGTGAAGATACTTACTTACTATCTACGAAGATAGACACGTAACCTAATAATCTAACCTAAATATTTAAATAATCTTTACTAGTAGTGGAGTTAAAATACGTGTGAAACCGGGTTCTACCACTAATATAAAATGTAAAACATGCTCAGTTTCTTATCATTTACAACTAGATGTCTTAATTAACACCTCCGCTACACAGCAATATATTTTATTAACATGAATAACATGAGGTATGCACTGTTAGGGTCACCAAACAATTTCATTTAAGCGGATAAGTGTAATATTTACAGCATCATAGTGGTATGTATGTTATAGTAATAGTGATAGCTAAGGAGTGTTGACAAAGTTGGCAAAAGGCTTACAGGATTATGACGACGTCAAAGAAAATATGATTATGAATTGATGTTGGGTTTGAGACATTTGATATCAAAGAATTGACCCAAACAAGAATGAACAAGCCTTTGAAAAAATAATTTTAGCCTTTTCCTGTCTCGGGCTTTGGCATGCAAAATATTATTATCATTTGGTAAATAAGTTACCACACGAACAACGTAATTATTTATGCGTCTGAAAATACATGTGTTGATGCAGATTTCATCTTGATGCAGCAACTAAATTTCATCACGAAAGGTTTACCAAGCGCCGACGATAGAAAAAGTCAAATATATTCAGATTGACACACTCAGAACTAGTAATGGTAGGAGACAACTTTTGCCTTTAAACACAATAGACGTCACAGGCGTGTCGCTATCATACCGTTTATATCTTGAAATATATGTACAAGTGATTTACGGTTTGCTGCTGCACAGCACTTTACAAATTTACTACAGTTAGGTGAACACCTTTATCACTAGATTATTAACAACGGGTGATGAGTTCGTCACATCACGCCATCAAATATTACAATACAGAAATAAAAATCTTAAAAAAAACAGTAAATCCGACAAAATCTTGTAAAGTAGCTAAAACAATCTCGATCACATACCAAAAAACTCGCATTGTAATAAGTCTATTTGTTTAAAAGTAGTGCTGCCACAGACAGGCATACAGATATGACAAACATAAGACCCTTCTTTTTCTGTGGCTGATAAAGTAGTATAATTTTGAATAATAATCACATTATTATATTCCAGTGTCCATGAAGTTCAGACATAATTGGTAGCCCTAGCGGCTGTAGACAAGTTGATGTTGCGTGCAAAATGAAATGCGCATGCGCTCTGTGATCTCTATCTACGTATGAATGTTTGTGAGTTATCATGATACACTTTAAATAAACTTTATTATTTCAGGCAACACTTATCTTGATTGTTTACATTTGTAATTTAATTGTGAACACCTGCTTTCCAATCGTAGCAGAACGACAGATAACAAAAGAGTTGAGGTTAACAAAGACGCCGGTCTTATTATTTTTAAGGTTGGTAATAAATTCAAGCACGTATTTAATACCAACAGTGGACCTTCAACTAGTACGTTAAACAAAGACCGTGATATTCCGAAATGGTCCTACCCAAAACTACCCCACTCACCCACGTCACTTTCTATGTTTAATCTTACTCGTTGATCTATTTTTTTCCCTTAGTCTTAGAATAATTCTATTCCAATTGATATTTTATGGTATTTTATGTGTTATATTTCTTTTTTTTTATTAAGAGCACCATCGTGCAAAATTTCTTTGATTATATCTCCTTTACTTAAGTTGCCTGGAAGAGATCGCAATTTTGGCGATAAGGCCGCCTTTGTGTATCACTTAGTTTTTAAGTTTCGTTAAATGTATTTATTTTTTATTTCTATTCTATTCTACCCTAAAAATGTAACTATCGTTATTTACATCAACAATAGGTACACAGATGGCCAAAAATATATCTCTCTCTATCAGTCGCGAGGAGACGGTATCCTCACTTTATTAGTAATTAAAATTTTAATTAACATTTTATTCAACATAAACAAAAAACGTGTTGCCAGTCTTGTTTTTTACGTGATAAGATAGCGAAGAAGCACGGAGTTCTCCTGATAGTAAAAGACAACAGTAGTCTATAGACACCAAAAATGTCATAGGTGATTTGCTAACATCAGGATAGGTAAGGCGTTGGATCCTATTCAGACACTCAATAGCCAGTGGCCTTGATGTTAACAACAAATTTAATCTATTCTCGCTTCTTACGTGCTGCCTAGTAAATAGGCAAATAGTCTATTTTACACAGGGTATACAACAATACTCTCATATCAACTCAACTCAACTCATATATCTAATCTAAAAGTTTCGTTGCAAAAATAAGATTAAAAACAAAAAATTACATTTAATGAATATAAGCAAAGTCTAGAAATTTTAGTGTTGAATAGAATAAATACAAGCTTAGCGTCTAATAGTTTTTAAAAAAGGGACTATACCCCATTATTTCAGTCTAAAGGAAGAAATTTAAAAAAAAACGGACAGAACAGAAAATATTTAGTTCCTGATACTACAGTAAAATTAGGTACTATATTATATTAAACAATATTTGTAAAAAAACATCGTCATTTGTTTCAAACAAATGCTGAAGTTCTAGGTTTGTCACATTATAAAAATAGAGAGAAACTACATGTACCTAATCAAAAACTCTACATTTACAAAAATAATGTGTATTGCATGTCCATTCGTATTTACAACTAAATTCCTGATAATCTTAAATCGCTTCCATTAAATAGATTTCGAAAAAAGGTATTCAACTTACTTTTAGAGAAAATACATTATAGTATCAAAGATTTTCTTGCAGATAATAATCTATACATATAATAAATCTGTAGAAGAGTCAATTCTGTACATTGAAAATATTGAAAAAATAAAGAGCACTGTGTTACTCGATCGATACCAAACCCAAATATGTGATTAAAAAATGTTTTGTCTGTCTGTCTATATGTTCGGGCATCACGTGAAAACTAACCTGGAAACTGGAACTGGAACTTTTTATCCTGGAAAAATACGTAGAAAAAAAATAAATCCTAATTTTTCAGTTTTATCACGCGAAGAACAACATCCGCGCGGACGGAGTCGCGGACGGAATCTAGTAGTAAATAAATAATTAAAATTACTAGTTTGATTAAAACCTATTAAAATATTTGCATACCACGAGTTGGTAGAATATGTTGGAACGCTTAAATAAATTTGTAACATCTTTGTAACACTCATATTCCGCAAATACTTTTTTTCTTTTCTTTTCAAGGGACGGCTTGAGAATATGTGTTTATGTTCTATTTGCTTGATATTTCATATAAAAACTAACTTCCCAAATAAATAATTTGCTAATATTGAGGTTATTATTTATAAAACCAGTTTATCGTGCACAAATCTGTAACTTTAATTTTTATCAACCTAAAATACAAGAAGTGAAAACATAAATACCAACACTGCATTATCTTGATTAAAATAATGTATACTTAAGATATTCAAACTATTCAGGAGGAGATAGAGATCGGGTAATGGCGGTATTTTTAATTTCACGTGACAATTTTCGTTATCATTTTTAACCTTATAAGATCGCGATTAAAATTATTTCGCCATAATAATTCGTTACCCAAGCAAATAATCTTATTCACTGATTAATTGTGCACAAAAGTAAAATAATTAACAATGTTTTCCCACAGTATTTGAAAACAAATTTGGATTCCCTGAAGAAGAGAGGATTAGTATACTAAGGACCGCTTGCATGCTCGCGTGTTAACTATTTAACTCTGAGTTAGTTTCTAACTCGGGTTAAATCTCTTGATATTTGACAGTATATCTCAGTACTAAATTTAACCCAGGACTGTGGAAGGGTAAGTATAATTTAGTTTACTTTTAAGTTTAGAAAGCAAATAGCTTGCTTTTGTGAATATACGTGATTGAGTTTCTTAAATACATTACAGATAGGTTTTGTGGGTTTAACATATTTAATTTTGTCATTAACATATTCTTACATAAGAAGTTTGAAAGTACATTTTTATCCCGATATCTAAACAGGTTTCCACGGGAGCGCCACAGCTCTTATATATATGTCAGTTTAAAAATGAAATCTTACTAGATATTAACATGAAAATAACGTCTAGTTCTCTTACTAGTCTGTAATAAAAATCCTACAAAGAAAAGTAAGTGATATTAAATTATTATAAAAAATGGCAAACTAAGATTTTCTTTGACGTGATCGATAAAATTACAACTTAAACACATGATGCTGTAAAATCAAGTTTAGGTTTTAAAAAACTTACACGGCACGTAAGACTTAGATTTGTTTGAGTTTTGACAAAACGAGAAAATGGCGATGAGCCTAAAGGACTTAACCAACATAATATACTACATTTGAAACAATGGCCAAAGCTGAAACTATACATACTACCTACTCTTTACACGTGGAAAGACTTAAACACCTACGAGCAATATTAGTAACCTACAGATAAAGATAGGCCTTCTAGAGATTTTTTGATAAAATATTTTTGTTAGGATAGGATACGTGCCCGGTTGGCGATAGGCTTGCCAGCTATCACATTATGGGACTTAGTATCTTCGGCTAATCGTGGGTACCCTGGTTGTGCCTCTGCCTACCGCTTCGAGGATATGGGCGTGAAGATACTTTTTTTTATATTTTTGTTAATTATTAGTCGCCTCTGTGGTCGAGCGGTCCGGGTGTTGGACTTGACTGCATGAGGTCTCGGGTTCGAATCCCGGGTCGGCCAAGAAAAAGAAAATTGGATTTTTCCAATTTTCTAATTAAAAAAAAATGTTGGTCGGGATTGTAAACGTGCCCGGTTGGCGATAGGCTTACCACCTATTCCATTATGGGACTTAGCATCTTCAGCTAGTCGTGGGTGCCCTGATTGTGTCTCTGCCTACCTCTTCGGGGATATGGGCGTGAAGATACTTTTTTTTATATTTTTGTTAATTATTGAAAAATTACATCGGTTACCAAGAAACTGATGTAAAATAGCAAGACCTCTGTTTAGTTCAAAATAAGAACACAACAGTGATGAGTCCTGGCGCTACTATTACATAGGCAAGACAACAGTGATGAGTCCTGGCGCTACATTACATAGGCAAGACAAGGCAAATAAGTGACCAATTCGAGCGAGTTGGCACAGAACTGCATAGAAGGTGAGTCCAAAAAGATATAGGTTACTCAAGCGGGTATCTTTTGCAATCGTTAACCACCTTCATTATGTATCAAAACTCTATATAGAGGCTCGAGTGTCTAAATTTTTATTTTATAATAAAATTTTACTCAAAAATTAATACTTAAGAAACTGTTCTTGAGTAGGTCAGATCAAAATTACGGTTTGTTTATTGCATGCCAATAAATGTATGTTTTAATATGTTTTATATTTATTTTCCCCGTGTTGCTCCTGATCCTTTGAGTCGAATAGACTATCCACCTCTCTGACAGGCAGCTTGTAAGAGACGAGAACTGGCTAAAATAAGGGTCAGTACCAAGATTAATGCTGCGCATTGCTGTACAGCAACTTGCCCGAGTAGGGGTCCACCGACCTACCTATTCCTGCCTGCAAACCTAGATATGTGTCACTTAAATGTAACATTATGATCGAATTTACTTCATGATTTCTTTGTTGTGCTTGAATGTTGACTTTTAACTGTCCAAGTTAAATGACACTCTACTAGAAAACACCTGGCTCCTCCTTTACTAGGCTAATACATATGTAATTAAATCTCCAGGCGCCATAGTAACTCGTTCCGGTTTCCGGTTCTGGGGGTAGGACAGCTGGTATACTTTCACAATAGGCTTAACATCCAGGCCGCAGGATAGTGACACACCTGTAACATCTTTGGTGTTAATACCCGTGTGCTTGTTCGGTGATCTATCCCACATAATAAATAAAAAATAAAACAACAAAAAAAAATAAAAGAGAACAGCGCCAAAAACCAGATATCTTTTAAGCCGTATATTAAAATAACTATGCAATAAAAAAAGGTTTCTTGGAAAGTATTCAAAGTTTTAGGAATAGGTAATATAATTGAAAATATCCCTCAAAGTTTGCGGTAATGAGTTTTAGTTTTTTAAACTTCACAAAATCTCTTGGGGATTTTGTTGAACAATAAAAAGTTTATCTATATACATTATACATAATCCTATTGTGCCATTGTTTATATCCCTTTTTACGCAATGGCGTCCAGTCTACGTCTGTCGGTCACAAAATGTCTGGGAATCGTCTTTTGTTTTGGATATATTTCATTCATCTACATTACAACCAATAATGATTTAAAGAACGTTACAATGGCGGAAAACTTTTTATCTTTTTAAAGCCAGCGGCTACACTTTATTTTATAAAATCCTTGTCTTTATTATCATCTTTTTCAGATTAAATGCCAGCCGTCAATGTGTGATTTCTGGATATTACTGGATATTTTTCCTGACGCTATATCGTCGGTGCTCGCAACTATCGCATCCTGTGTTTGTGTGTAGGGTATTTAGAAGCACAGGGATTTCTAGATATTATTCCTGTCGCCATAGTGTCAGTGCTCGCAACTATCGCGCGCTGTGCTTGAGTGTAGGGTAGTGGGTAAACTTGTACAGATTCTAGTGTCTTGTGAAAGACCTATCTTAGCTTGAGGTTGGCAACGCATAACCATCAATTTTGGTGTAAATAGACATCGTATGTTTATTACTATTAGAATTAAATAATCCTAAAAATGGTATATTCTTACTACAATACAAAATTACCTAGTTCTGAAAAAATGTTCTTTTTCATATTCTTAAAAGTATCTCCGAATATTTGGTTTTAAAAAGCATAAATAATAGTTTTTGACGTCAAAATGACGAGTCTATATTTTCATAATTATAAATCTGATACCTGGCGTGGTCAAATGGCCACCATGAAAGCGCGAAATTTCCAAACGTAACACATTAATTTATTTATGTCAAGACAAGAATGAAGAACACAAAAATAAATATATAACCGACACCCATTACGAGAAGGTACGCCTTAGAACACCTTTTAAGGACCTTTCGTGCCGGCGCTAGCGCTTACAAAGGCAACAAAGGGAAAAATAAAAATAGTGCTACAGTTTCGTGAGGCTTTTGTGACAAGCGAAAGCGTTTACGTTGTTTCCAATACAAATAATGTAGAAAATGTCTAATCCTATAATCCTATCCCCGTGTTGGTCCGGGCTCCTTTGCCCCCCGTGTTGGTCCGGGCTCCTTTGTAGAATAGACCATCTGCCTTCCAGGCAGCTTGTAAAAGGCGAGCATAGGCTTGCCGTCACTAACACCGTGATATCTGACTAGGTGGTAGAGTTTCGCAGCGACTCACCCGGATTGGTACCACCGCCTTACCTATTCCTGCCGCCATAACGTCATGACGTGTTCCGGTTCGGAGAGTAAGGTAGCCGGTAAACTTACTTTTGCTCGAGGCCTAACATCCCGGCTTGTGGTTGGCAACGCACCATTACCGCCTTTGGTGTCTCTAGGCGGTGGGAATTTCTTACCATCAGGAAATCCGTCTGCTTGTTTGCCTTCCAATGTCATAAAAAAAAATCCTTACAGTGACATATGAATTTGTGCAGATCTACATTATGTAAAACTAGGTTACACATACACACACAAGACACACCATACACCTAGCGTATGTTGCGCTTCGCAATTACAGCACATCAGGAGAAATCGAGTGCAATCCACGAAATAAGAACACAAATTTAATCTTTGTTTTTAAATTTACTTAATCTTTTATTTTCATTTATGTGTGCGTTTTTGTAAAGTAATGACTTCTTCGATCCATTTACTTACAATTCGTTTTAGTATATCTCTGCTAATATAAATTAAATATAAAAAAACCTCTTCTCTTACGTTTGCATTTTCTTTGTCGGATACAAGTGTGCCTTTAGCCCCACTGCTGTCCCTCATGATCTAATTTAATAGTGACAGCGATTGCCGTGTTATGTATGATACAATTATCTATGTTTTACATGCTTGGAAATGTTTGTTAAGAGTAGTTATTTATGTAATTTCCCCGTGTTGGTCCGGGCTCCGGACGTCATGAAGTGTTCCGGTCCGGAGGGTAAGGTAGCCGGTAAACTTACTTTTGCTCGAGGCCTAACATCCTGACCTCAGGTTAGCAACGCACCATTACCATCTTTGGTGTCTCTAGGCGGCGTGAATTTCTTTCCAACAGGAAATTCGTCTGCTTGTTTGCCTTCCTATAACATAAAAAAAAACATTTTAAAAATTTGGCTAAAACTTAGAAAAAAAATTATCCACCAGAAAAAGAGAAAAAGTAACCACAACTAATTCACATCGCTGTTTAAAAAAGTGACAATAGAACTCATACTTATTACTTTAGTATTGTTGTTCGTTTTTCATTTTGTGTATTATTCTTCGAAATTTATTTATTTTAAGTTAAATTGCAAAATTCATATCTAAAATTCAAAGCCCACCTAAAATGAATTGTAAAGTACTAACCGTCTGCCCGCGACTTCGTCAACGTAGAACAGTTACAATTTTCATACAAACCTTCAAGTTGAATTTTGAAAAAATAGGCCTTTGAACTGAGATATTTGATACGCATCAAATTTTATCAAAATCGGTTAGGTGGCTTAGAAATTAAAGAGCAACAGACTTACAGACTTTCGCATTTGTTATAGGTGGTTCACTCGAAAATTATTCTCTTCCTCTTGTAACTTAAACCAAAAACAAGTAAGCGATGTCGGGTCTTTAAAGAAAATTTGGATGCGCCTGGTGTGAGATTTTTTATACCATTCACGTGGGAGGTGGGATGTAATTGCCGAAATTCCTAATTTTTGACAATCAATGGACAGGATATTGCTATTATAATACACCGACAAAGTTTCAAATCAAAATGTATCGGTATATTTTTGATTCTATAAAAAGTGGATGTCTTATTCTGTTTTAAAGTGCCTATGAATTTTTGTATATTTTCTCACCATGCGGTTTGTAATTTTAATAGTGTATACTCCGAGAGCTGGTGAACATTTTAGAGTACTAGCGTAGCTTCACTGGTTAGTAATAATGTCAGTCTGGTTGAAGGGCAGAGACCTTCTTCATGATAATATTACATATTTTTTTTATGATTATATGAAACTCTACCTAACTGATCTCACATTAATTAATGGCAAATAGGGCAGTCTATTCTAAACTCATTTTGAACTTTAGTTATTGTTTTTGCTTATTCTTAAAAATACCATTTTGTCATAATTTTTGATAACCGTGGATTAAAAACATTATTGTAGTCGAGGTGTGCTAAGAGTGTAAGCCTACAAGTTACTTTTCTCTTCAGACCGGAATACGACAGTGCCAAACATTTAGGCAGCAGGAAAAGGTAAGGTGGAGAGTCCTCCTACCCTAGCAAGTTTTGGAAATGCATTCTTGCACAATTGGTTTTGTATTTAAACATTTGATATACGTTTGCCTTTCATGAGCTCCCAGAAAGGAAGGCAAATACCTAGTTAATTCTACACTAGATACACAAACCAATACGTGAAAATTTCCAAGTTATTTTGGATGACATGGGTTCAGACTTAACCACACTCCTTAAAACTTTTTTAGATTAACGGTCTGAATGAATTTATTCAGAAATAGAAACTTTAATGTCTTCAATTTAGACATGGCGAATAATAAAGAGATCCCAAAGTATACTGAAGTTGTACAGGGCGGAACGGGCCGCCATATTTGTATAATGGACCGCAACAAACTATCTTAATACAGCAATTTACCTTGATTGTGTATTCATTCGCTGCGTGAAATCACTCCCGGACTCACACGTGGATAATCAAAAATACTGTTCTAGGAATACGAGAGAGATTGTTTTTATACAGGGTTCCGTATGACAAGAAGTAAGATATACCTGTGATAGTCTACAATTTCATTTATTAAAATATGAAATGAATATCGATATTGAACATAGTCCTTAGCAGTTTGAGTTAATATTGGTATTATGTCGTTTAAGTGCATGAAAAATGGAGGATGTGGAGGAAGATGGGACCACATCCCGTTCCCACAAATACCAAAAAACCCAGGGAAATCGAGAGAAAACCTCTATTTCAGAAACTTATGGCCAATATTAATAACCTTTTTTTTATGACATTGGAAGGCAAACAAGCAGACGGATTTCCTGATGGTAAGAAATTCCCGCCGCCTAGAGACACCAAAGGTGGTAATGGTGCGTTGTCAACCACAAGCCGGGATGTTAGGCCGAGGCCTAAGTAAGTTTACCGGCTACCTTACCCTCCGAACCGGAACACGTCATGACGTTATGGCGGCAGGAATAGGTAAGGCGGTGGTATCAATCCGGGTGAGTCGCTGCGAAACTCTACCACCTAGTCAGATGTCACGGTGTTAGTGACGGCAAGCCTATGCTCGCCTTTTACGAGCTGCCTGGCACAGGAAGGCAGATGGTCTATTCTACAAAGGAGCCCGGACCAACACCTACCTGAGATAAGAGATCGTGTTATTTTAGATCAGTTGCCAGGTCGCTACTGCTATTTTTCAATAATTAACGAAAATACCTTAGCAACAAAACTCTAGAAGGCCTGTCTAGAATGTTAGTATGGGCCGCTAGACGGCATAATTAACTAAACTGCTAAGGACCGGGTTCAGTATTGGAACCAATTTAAAAAAGTTTCAAAAATCGGTTGACTTATGGCAGATAAATCGATAAAACTAAATAAAAAATACAGGCGCCGAAAACAAACCTTTTTACTTGTTTCGGTTATAAACGTGTTTTATTTTTGATAAAACTCATTCTTATAAAATATAGCTCATAATAATAGCAATTAGAAAAAGTTGTTTATTTAAATTTGTATTTGACTATTGTTTTTCCTGATAGGTATGTGGATACATGTTTTCAAACAAAATAGCTTTGATTGAATTAGATCTATACAAAGATTCTTGTAACGCGTAGACTATATAATTCTAAAAACTACCACCTGATCGGAACGCGGCCACTCACTAAGAAGATCCGGCGAAAGAAACTCAGCAGGCTTGTCTTTTTTCTTACAAATCTAATTTACAAAAGTTTATTACATTTACAATTAATTTATAGAGATTGGTATGAGGAACAATTAATTCCATTTAATAAAGCAAGTATTACTTTAAAATATATAATGTCTAAAAATGTATTATCGAGCATGTGTTGCATAAAAAATTTTCAAATATTGCAAAATAGGTTAATTTAAAAAGTGCCACGTAATTAAAAGGGTGAATTTGAATTTATTCACTACGTTTGAAGTTATTCACGCAGTTCAAGAAATTCACGCAGCCTAGAGACACCAAAGGTGGTAATGGTGCGTTGCCAACCTGAGGTCGGGATGTTAGGCCTCGAGCAAAAGTAAGTTTACCGGCTAAGGCAGATGGTCTTTTCTACAAAGGAGCCCGAACCAACACGGGGACCAACTTTTTTTGCTTTCAAAAAGGTGTAAACTTTTTGATTTTTTTCTATCGAGCAAAGTGAAATTAGTCGTGTTTAGGAAACACTAGTCCTATAAAACATATTCATGTTAATCTTGTATATTTTGTCACCAAGATCCATGATTCCTTTGTATGAAAAAAACATTATACTGCTGACGTATTTTAGCATACATGGACCCTTAACTACAAACAGACTGTAAACAACAATACGTAAATCAGCAGGTACAAATGTTTTTAATTTAAAGATAAGAACATTTGGAAGTTTTACTCAGCGCCGTCGGTGGAAAATGTCAAATATACTGCGACTATATTTTTTCTCCATGGCGCCAAAATTCCCAAAGTATAATCATTAACACTATTAATAAATTATTATTAGGTGGTAGAGTCCCACAGCG
>NJDD01005818.1:3715-15148 GCA_002245505.1 Calephelis nemesis
TGATATTCAGGCAAATAGTCTAAACTTTATAAGAGGTCCGGAGACCAATATGAAGTAAAACTGAAACAATAGCCTCTGGTGATTGATTGGGTTAAACTAGTTCTCTTAATAATGAACAAGTTGACTTCTCGGTCAAACTGAGGCCGGTGCATGTAACCTAAGTGCTTCATCAATATTTCATGTACTTTTTTCGCCTCTGTGGTCTAGCAGTCTAGGTGTTGGATTTGACTGATCAGGTACCGGGTTCTATTCCCGGCTCGGGCATAAAAAAATGGGTTTTCCAATTTTGTAATAAATTTATAATTGTAAACGTTGCTCGGAATTGGATATCTCCCTTGTTGGCGATAGGCTTGCCACCTACCATGTGGGACTTATTGTCTTCGGCTAGTCTTGGGTGCCCTGATTGTGCCTCTGCCTACATCTTTGGGGACATGGGGTTAAAGATACATTTTTTTTACTTTTCTTAATACCACCTACAATCTGTCCGTAGTTCTGTTTTTGTTCCTATTCCTAAAAAAAATTGTTCGTTCATTGTAAGAGAGATCTGTCACGTGGTCCGATGGCTTCAATTTTCCTGTAGACGTTCCACAGAAATCTCTTCGGAAAAAGACATATCTGAAAAAAAATCGTGTCTAGATTTAAGAAAAATGCAGATTCATAACTAGTTCTTAGAGGATGGATAAGTTAATACCAAATTCGTTTGTGATAAACTAAAAGATCTTTTTCGCAAACAATTCTGTTTCTCATTTTCTCTCACCATACACATTTCGGAGGTGCAAAGAATGGTATGAAAATACGTCTCTCATTGATTTCCCATTTATTTGTACTCTATTCTTTAAATAATATGCAACTTCTGACACTTTCATGGCAACTTCTGACGGTTTATTATTATTGGCACATTTGATGATGATCATTATTAACTCTTAATAACCGTGTTGGTCCGGGCTCCTTTGTAGAATAGACCATCTGCCTTTCTGTGCCAGGCAGCTCGTAAAAGGCGAGCATAGGCTTGCCGTCACTAACACCGTGACATCTGACTAGGTGGTAGAGTTTCGCAGCGACTCACCCGGATTGGTACCACCGCCTTACCTATTCCTGCCACCATAACGTCATGACGTGTTCCGGTAGCCGGTAAACTTACTTTTGCTCAAGGCCTTACATCCCGGCTTGTGGTTGGCAACGCACCATTACCACCTTTGGTGTCTCTAGGCGGCGGGAATTTCTTAACATCAGGAAATCCGTCTGTTTGTTTGCCTTCCAATGTCATAAAAAAAAAATTTACTGTGATTTACTTTAAAACAGAAAACAAAATTACCTTTGATAAGAACCTTTGACGTGAATGTAATAAAAGTTTAATGTAAGTCATTACGGTACTGAAGGTTACCTTGCTTGCACCCGCTAATGCTAATTCTGTTAGTCAATTTTTAGTAAAGATTACTATCCTGTACAGAGGTAATTCTAAACACTTCTTTAAATTAAGTATTTAAATACCAGGTCTGATGATGATCGAAATGACCTTTTAGTTCTGCATTTTATTAAAGAGTAAAAGTTTTATATATGTATTACTAGCTGTTCCCGCGAACTTCGTTCCGCCCATTCAGTTTGTATGGGAAAAATTAAAATGTTGTTTTTCCCAGTTTCCTCAGAATTGAACAGAATAAAAAGTATTCTATGTCCTTCTCCCGGTTCTAAGCTACCTCCCCACCAATTTGCAGCCTAATCGGTTCGGCCGTTGTTGAGTTATAAATAGTGTAACTAACACCACTTTCTTTCATATATATAGATTAATACGTGATGCCAAAACTTTGGACACCTTTTTACGAAAATTGCGCAAACGCAGGAACATAACATTTGGCACAATTATAATTTATATGTAAGAGAAGTGCAGAACGCTAATATTTTTCAATAATAATGCTTATAAAGTACACTAAATCAATAAATAAAACATTATCCACACCACCATGCATTTGATAGACACAAACAAATATATTGATGATAACGATAAAACATCACAGATGGCGCACTAAAAATTTTGGAAACAAAGTAGTTGGTCTTGAGAAATAAAGATGGCGTTGTTATCAATAAAATGTTAACATTTATTATGGTCGAATTTCGACCAATGGGCGACCACTAGTATGTATTATTAAGCGAAGTAAATCAGCAAAAGACGGCTCCCAACTATTTCTTTAGGCATAAGGCATTAGGCATCTCGATTTTATAATTCTTTTTCCGAAAGATAGCCAATGATTTCGATCTGGGCCTATACTAATTTTATCATAATTCGGCTAGAGATTTTTAAGTTCTTCTTAATAATTAATTAATTTTAAATATGTAAATGTATGTGAATCGGAATTAGGAACAATGTAACATCTTATTAAAAATTACCATCAAAATAGGTTTGTTGTAGGCCGAATAATCTTGTAACAGACATATAAAAAAACATTCAGTCAAAATGATGATTTCCACTTTTAGAGAGAGATTGAAAATATTATAACAGTAATTGTGGTATTACAAAAAAATATTAAAGAATGAAATATTCAACTTTGGAATAAAAATGAAAACATCAACAAAAAGTATAAGGAAAAGGACTAGAAATTTAATTATTATCTACACAAAACACAAGCTGCAGACTTTAATTACTCTAGAAATTATTATAGCTCAATTAATTTGCTTTGTTCTGTAGAGTAACAAAAGGGCAAACAAAGGCGGATATTTATAAAGTTTTTGTGTAGAATGGATGTTCAAATAACTGCCGTTGGACTACGTTAAATGTAAGGGTGGTTGATTTTCAACGAATGTTGATTTTGGGGTCGATCGATGCAAACCGATACAAGTGGCAGCGGTCTGTGAAATGTTAATTTAATGGGACACAGTTTCTGGGCTTCGCATGAACAGGGTGCTGATTATGTATCTGAGTTGCCAACTTAAAAAGTGCTTTTTTATGATATTGGAAGGCAAACAAGCAGACGGATTTCCTGATGTTAAGAAATTCACGCCTAAAGACACGAAAGGTGGTAATGGTGCGTTGCCAACCTAAGGTCGGGATGTTAGGTAAAAGTAAGTTTACCGGCTACCTTACCCTCCGAACTGGAACACGTTATGACGTTATGACGGCAGGAATAAGTCACTGGAGATAGCAAATATAAAACATGTCATTTCTCAAATATGGAACCCAAATTACAAGGTTTATATAGTTCGCTTGGAACGTATTCAAAAGGTTTTCTTAAGGTACATTCAGTATCGTTCAAAGTGTTAAATCTACCTACATATGAGCTCCGGTGCAAAAAGTTTCATATTATACCGCTTTATGAGCGGAGGAGGATAGCTGATCTTATGTTACTATCGAAGGTGTTGAATGGTAAAGTAGATACGCCTGAGTTGCTTCACCAGATAGGCCTACGTGCAACTGCTTCGTTTCTGAGAAGATTTAATTTGCTACAGTTCCCTGAGACGAGAACTTTTTATAGGCAAAACTCATACTTAATTAGAGCATGTCGCACTTTTAATTCAATGTGTCAAGATGTTGACCTTGACTTGTTTAGAGATTCCATAACAAAGCTTAAAAAAACTCTATCAGATAGGTTTTTTTTTGAACAATTATTATCTTCATCGCTAGTTGTAAGATAAGTAGTCATTGGTTCTTGGTGTGCAACGTGTGCTTACTCTGTTATATTTATGGACTGTTATTTTTCTATTTACTTGTAAATGCGTAACTATAAACATATTTTAACATATTTATAAGTGAAAACTTGTAATTGGCCCTATATAAAATATTTTTATGTATTGTTAATTTTGCTAGCTGTAAGTTTTCCTTTAATGGTAAAATAAAATAAATAAATTTGACAGCTATTTGATGTACACTTTTCCATTTTGAGTTGGCCACTGAGATACATAATCAGTCCCCTGGTCGCAATATGGACTCTGAAACTGTTATAAGAGCCAGATGAAAAGATAATGCCAACTGACTGAACAGCTATTTTAGTTTTGTTAAAGTTTACCTTATACTATTTTGTTTATGTGATAGGTCAGCGAACACAAGGGTCTTTTAATGCTATTATAAACGCTTATAGGCGCCATAGAAGATACGCCACTATCCTTCGGCCTTGATGTTAAGTCCATCGGCTACCTTAACCTCAGAACTGCAACAAGACAGAGTCATTATAGCGGCAGGAATAAGTAAGGCGGTGAATCCCTACTCGGACAAGTTGCTGTACAGCATTCTACCACCTTTGGTCTTGTTAGTAGTTACTAACAATAGTACGAATAGTCCGCTGGTACAATGGGTCAGTTGACCCATTCAGTCAAAATGATGATTTCCAATTTTAGAGAGAGATTGAAAATATTATAACAATAATTTTGGTATTACAAAAAAAATATTAAAGAATGAAGTATTCAACTTTGGAATAAAAATGAAAACTTCAACAAAAAGTATAAGGAAAAGGACTAGAAATTGTTTTAATTATTATCTACACAAAACACAAGCTTCGCTGCGCCTGCGCCAGCGGACCTGCGCTTTCTTCCAAGGAGCGGCAGTTACTTGGCAGAGAGGCACATGGACTATTCATGCGATTATTTTTGAGACTTTTTATTATTTACTAGCGGCCCGCCTTGGCTTTGCACGGTTATAATATATACATATAATTGTTCCTCTTTAATCACTCTATCCATTGACAAAAACCGAATCAAAATAAGATGCGTAGTTTTAAAAATTTAAGCATACAAAGGGAAATTGGGACAAAAAAGCGACTTTGTTTTCTACTATGTAGTGATTATCTACCTATTATTTTTGACTTTGCATGAATGGAAATATTTAACACTACCGTTTTTAATGTGATTGAAGATATTTGCTAACGATTTAATAATGAATACTGATATAAATTAATACTGCTTTGTTTTTTATTCTGCAAAAACAATTGGTTTAGTTTTTGAAATGCTAAAGTAAACAGACAAACATTTAGGAGTAGAGAATAATTATGAAGTTTGAACCAAGAATTATAAATTTATTTTTTTATCTATTTAATCTACAAATAACCGTTTAACATTAATCAACGATACAAAGACAACTAAACCTCCGTATTCTATATTAAATATTATTGTTTATGTTACAGAATAGAGTACGTTATCTCATATAGTAAATATACAATCTCTTTTTTCTAAGTTATAAAAAGTCAATATATAAATAACGTAATAGTTGTTCCTATTTCGTGACCTTGTATACGGAGAAAAGTTTTTCCAGACTGTAGTTTTGGTTGACCAACCATTATGAAATTTTTGGGAAAATCATGGTAAAGTTGAATTCAACATCATTTTCACACCAACTTTCATTCTTTTAGTTCTTCAGGCGGTTGACTTTTTTTCAAATGTTTTTATTATTTTGAACTTTAGACCTCAACTATATAAATATCAAATTTCATTGATATCGGCACAGCGGTTTAGCCGTAAAAGCGTAACAGATTGACAAAAAGACGAAACTTCGTATTTGTAGCAGCTGTAGTATGAATAACTCGAAGGGAAGTGAATTATTAAGATATTCGTTTTCAGGCAAATCGTTTGCGTGACTTTTTATAGCTTTGATTGAATTTGAACCTCATTTATTGTATTCAATAGACTTAATTTTATTAGATGTCATTTCCTTTCACACTCTCTCGGAAGCTATTACGAACATTTCATTAATATTTAAGAAGTTGAAAGGAATTGGCAAAGGATGGTACTCGTATAGGCAGATATTTATGAAACTTTTACATTTTGTTTATGATACTGGAAGGCAAACCAGCAGACGGTTTTCCTGATAGTAAGAAATTCACGCGGTCTAGACACACCAAAGGTAAAGAAAGAAAGAAAGAAAATTATTTATTTGCGGTATATGTGTGTAAATGAGATGTTACAAAAATATTTAAGTAAATGAACATATTCTACCACATTTTGGTGTGCGAATATTTTAATATTGTTAAAAAAATATTTAATTACATACGCTTTAACTTTTAAGCCAATTATTTATATTAAAGCTAGTTTAATTATTTTAAAAATGAAAGTTATTTGCCGAAAATGTGTTTAAAGAACTTTAACAAAAGACATTTGTTAATACCAACATATTCTACAACATCACGGTGTGCAAATATCTTTAAAATTATACAGATTTATTATTAAGATTTGTAACATATTATGTTTCAATATTTGAAAAAAAATTTAAAATATAATTAGGTTTAACCCTAACTACCATAAGCTACCACCGTTTCCAAGCCTAGCCAGTCAAAAGAAGAAACGGCGAAACAAACTCCTCGGCAACCAAAAATATATTATATTATTTGCTATGAAATTAGTTTAACTTTTCTGCAAAAAAATCGCTTACACTATAGTAAGCTTTATCTAACAACAAGTCAAATAGCTTCTTTCGAAACCTTTTTAAAGGCAGTGATTTAAGACTATCAGCAATTTTGTTATATATGCGAACTGACATACAGTACACATTCTTTTTATAAATATTAAGTTTTTGACTAGGCACATGCAACTTTTCACTATTTCTAAAATGTGAACTTCCTAAAATTTCAGCATTTGTTTTAAACAAATGATGATGTTTTTTTACGAATACACACAGCCAAAATATATAAGCAAGGTAACGGTAAAATGTTTAAGGATTTAAAAAGTGGTCTACAAGAATGCAATTGATTAACACTACATATGGCTCGTATACACTTTTTTTGAACTCTAAAGATTCTTATCAAATCCACGGAACTGCCCCAAATAGGGATGCCATATTGTAAAAGTGAAGAAACATATCCATGATAGGCCAAAAGAGACGCGTTTAAGCCTGCCACTTCTCTTATTCTTCTCAAGACATACACAAATCTGTCAAGTTTATTACAAAGAGAATCAATATGATATTTCCAATTACAAAATTTATCAATTTTTATTCCTAGAAAGTTAGTATTATCTACATTATCAATATTAATATTATTTAGAAAAATATCTAACTTCTTAGTTTCCCTATAATGTGCTTGAAACTCTACTAATTTTGTCTTAGAAAGGTTTATTTTAAGATTATTTTCATCAAGCCATCTCGAGACTTTGGATAAAGTCTCAGATGTTTCCTCTTTTAAGTCAAGTTCACTTTTGCATTTGATAAGAAGTGTAGTATCCTCGGCAAATAATATTGAATCATGCTTAATAACATCAGGCAGATCATTTATATAAATTAAAAAAAGTAATGGACCTAGAACACTACCTTGTGGTACACCGCAGTTATTAAAAAGATAAGTTGAGGTATAGACATTTTTACGGTTCCCACAAATTTTTGTTATTTCAACACACTGTTTTCTGTTCTCTAAATAGCTCCTTAACCAATCTAATGATTTACCTCTAACGCCATATTTTTCTAATTTTGTTAACAAAATTTTATGTGAAACAAAATCGAATGCTTTGCTCATATCTAAAAATACAGAGAGTGGATACCCCTTATTGTTCAGACATTCAGTTACTTTTTTTACTAGGTCAAAACATGCATAAACCTTTCCTAAATCCATATTGATTGTCTTTTAATATGTTAAAATTAAGCAAGTAACAATAAAGCTTTTCATACATTATTTTTTCAAATATCTTAGAAATAACTGGAACTAATGTTATAGGTCTATAATTGTTCATGTCAGAAGTATTCCCTTTTTTAAATAAAGGCTTTACAATTGATTTTTTTAAACGTTCCGGATATTTCTCTTCCAGAAATGATAAATTATTTATATGGTAAAGGGGTTTAGCTATTACAGTTGCAACAATTTTTAATATTACAGTGCTAATATTATCATAGCCAGTAAGTAGCCTTTGTGTTTTTCAAAGAATATATAACTTTAATTACATCATACTCATCTACGGGTGTCAAAAACATAGTTTTATTGTGATTTGATTGTACATGGGATTTAATACCACATGTAAAGCTGGGCTGACCTGTAGTGTTACATTTGGTCTGATTTATAAAAAACTCATTAAAATGTTCACAAATTGATTGGGTGTCAGTAAATATTTTATTATTAATTTTAATTTGGTCAATTTATTGTTTACATGTTTTATTCTGAAATGCACTTTTAATTACATCCCATGAGGTTTTGCATTTATTGGATGACTTTTCAATATATTTCAATGATGCTTGTTTTTGAGATTCCAATATACATTTAGATAGAATTTTTTTATAATGTATATAAGTATGTTTATTTCCCATTTTGTTACAATGTGAATATCGATACTTTAAATATAGCTGACGTTTTACTTTACAACATTTTAAAAGACCTTTAGATAGCCATTTATTTTTAATTGGCTTATTTGATACTTTTATTCGTATCTTTGGAAAACATAATTCAAAAAATAAGATTAATATGTCATGAAATTCATTGAAAGCTTCTTCACAATTTTGAATGCTAAGAATCTCACTAAAGCTTAAAGATGCCAATATGGTAGTAATAAGTAATAATGGTAGTAATGGTGCGTTGCCAACCTGAAGCCCGGATATTAGGCCTCGAGCAAAAGTAAGTTTACCGGTTACCTTACCCTCTAAACCGGAACTCGTCATGACGTTACGGCGGCAGGAATAGGTAAGGCGGTGGTACCAATCCGGGTGAGTCGCTGCGAACTACCCAGTCAGATATTACAGTATTAGTGACAGTACTCGCCTGACTCGCCTGACGCCTGGGAGGTAGGCAGATCGTCTATTGTGCAAAGGAGCCCGGACCAACACGGGGAAAAACAGTTGTCGTTCTTTCTTCGTTTAACTTTATCATCTTTCTCATCTAGTTTTGGAATTCTGTAATCGTATAATCTAATATATAAAAATTCTCGATTCAGAATGTGAGTTACCGTTCCTACTCGTAAGGGCTTTATCGATTTTAACCAAATTTTATATGCATATTCAGTATGTCTGAGAATAGGCTACTTTCTATTTGTGATACGGGTGACTCATCCCATTTTTTTTACTAAAATCAAATTTTAAAAATAGCAGAAAAATGTCTGCCGGGTCAGCTAGTACACGAATAAAACTTAGAAAAACCGTCTTTGATTTCACTATTGTGGCATCCAAGTACACAAATATTTGGTATATTTGGTTATTCCTTCGATTTCCCTGTTAGTCCATCATCAGACCTACAGTTTGTGGCAATGTGAACACTTTATAAGTATGTCTCCACGTATAGGTCTGGGTCCATCAAGCAGCATAGACCGTCGGCTTTTCTGCCAGGTAACTCGTAAGAGTCCAGCAAAGGCTAAATTGGTCATTACTAAAAAGACTATTAGTAGCACATTGCAGTAAGAGGGATCGACATCCTTCATAATGCCATCATAATGTCATGTTCTAGTCTGAAGGGTAGGCTTGCCAGTAGTCATGTATAATTATCCTACTATTCCGGCTATAGGACAACGACACACCTATAACATCAATGGTGTTTATAGGCCACAGTCCTCTCCTACCATCAGAGACACTTGTGCTTGTTTACTGAGGACTTGCGTAAAATGGTTCCTCCTCGAAATAAACAAATTTTAAAAATCGGTAATCAAGTGCCAAGAAAATCGATTGCAACTACGTTCTCGATTTTAAACCAATTTTGAGGGGAAAAACGGTTATATAACGTTACATTCAACTTCTATATTTTTAAACTCATTACATATATTATAGTCAGATCCTATGTAGCAAAATCATCTTATCTATGGAATGGCTATCGTCTATTCTCTATTACCACAGTTGCCTGTGATTGTCAAGTGGAAAATATTGAAAACTGGTATTAAGTGAGACTAAGCTCTAATAAATACTGAGACGTTCCTTTATAATAAGTCCATATTGCTATGCTCATAATATAATATAAATGTTATATTTGAAATTCTCGTGTCATAATGTTCGTTCCCGTACTCCTTCGAAACGGTTTGACCGATTCTCGTGAAATTTTGTGAGGATATTGAGCAGTTCTGAGAATCGGTGTACATTTATTTTTCATACCTTAGGAGTATAGGGTAACTCACCCCAATGTATTTTTTTTACTAAAATCACATTAAAAATATAGCAGAACAACGTCTGCCGGGCCTATAAATATCTTTGAATGTCATACAACACCTTTATCTGACCGCGCGCTAAATCCGGTATTTCTGTACCGAATAAAGACCCTTTCAAAAAAGGTCATATTGATGCCAAAAAAGTCGGCAAAACATCTATATAATTATTTAGTTGCTTGGACTAGTCGTCCTCCCAACAATGTTGTCTGACTATCCACAACGTTCACGCGTATTCACTCGCGCGTAGCAATTTAAAGCCTTTCCACAAAGGGCGTTTTATGCGCGTAGATACGAAGAGAGGGACTTGAATTCTCTGCCTGCTGATTCGAATATGGGGGTTGAGTTGCGGCAACGTCTTAGGGGAAGTCAATGATTAAGCATGCCTCAAATTCTACAAATTCCAATTCGCATATGGTACGAGTATATTTTGGAATTATGAAGACGGTTTATAAAGTATTATTAAAACGCATTGATAAGGTCTATAAGAAATACATGATTAATTTATTTCATTCTGTGACTACTTTTTATAACTTGATTAAAAAAATCGAGGCTATTGCACTTCAAATTGAACTAAATATGTCCATACAGTAGAATACAGTTTTTTTATGTAAGCAATCAGTAAACTAGCTCACGGGCCTCCTGATACTAAAAGACGACCAAGGGTAATAAGACCGTAGATATTATAGGTGCGTCCCTGTCATGTGGCTGGGATACCAGGCCAATTGTGCCGGCCAAGACCATGGACCAAGTCTATCGGCTTTCCTATGTCCCAGACTGAAAGATGACATTGCTATTATGATGGGCGTAGGTCTACGCGTGTATATCTACGTATATCTACGCCCGTTTTGTGGGCGGAGTGTGAGTTTCGCACGAATTTACTTTACTACCGCGTTTGCGTTTGGACGATCCAATTGTATGGAATAATTAGTCGACTAGACCGTTAGAGGCGCCGACAATAACTCCATACATTTAGAAAATTAAACGTTAACGCGACGCGTAAAGTAAATCATTTCAAAAACTTACACTTGGCACTCTGGACAGGCTCTACGTGTCCGAGATATTCTTTGTAACGTTCGGCGGCTAGTCAACAGCTCACTAGCCGCGCTGTGTGTATGTATCAGGTATTTCTTGATATTAAAAAAAATATCGGCTCGATTGCCATTCTGAATTATGTAAAATATTGGTCGGAAACTGTAAATAATAAAATAATATTATCGGAGCTGAAACCAAGTGACTACCTTTTATATCGTCACGTCATGAATATTACTCTAGCGACGCTTGGTGCAATATGAGCTTTCACGTATGACGTCTTAAATTTCAATTTCAATTTTGTTTGTATTTCTCTTCATCTATATATATAAAAATGAAACCCGTTTTTCTTGGTCACGGCATCACGCATGAATGGCTGGACCG
>NJDD01005818.1:23972-35461 GCA_002245505.1 Calephelis nemesis
CGCCGCCCGCACGATCTACGGGCAGACGACCGTTGCCGCGGGAACCGCAAACAACCGCGATTGCTGCGGGTGAAAATCGCGTCGTGTAAATGTGATCTTACTTTTTGCATATAATTCTACAGAACTTGCAACCCCCGCGGCCGCGGGTAAAAACCGCGTCGTGAGCTCTTAGTCTAAATGTCCTTATCCTAGCGTTTATCCCGGTTGTTTAGGTAACAAAGTTTCTAGCGTTTATCCCAATTGTTTACGTAACAACGTTTCTTATAAGTATAAACGTGGAAATCAGGGACTTACTTCTCTACTTCGCTCAGTATTTATTATCTCAGATTTGCCATCTTATGAAAAAATATTACCGTGATTTTAAGCTACTGTTTCATGCGATATTATGATCAAAAGCAAATCCGGTGTTGTAAATTGTTGAGGTTTGTAGACTTGTTCAAAACAATGACTAATATTTTCGACATACCACCGAAATAACGGATGTAAGTTATGTTATTGATTCTGGTAATAATTATCCGCCAAATGGGTAAGATTTTAACGATATATCGGATCGGAAAGTCGAAAGTATTGGATTTGGCACTAATAATTAAGGCGCAGTAAAATTGCAAACCACCGACTTCAATTTCGTTACCACGTCGCGATTTCATCGACTTCGAAAGCCAGCTACCCCGAGGTGGACGGAAAATATCAACTTTATCCAGATCCGTTTTGTGCTTCTTGAGTTATAAACCACTTGTCGAATCCGATAAGGATAAAATGGTTATAGGACCATCTCGGATACAAAACCTTAAAAATTTTAATGTTTTAAAATAATCACAAAAATATGTTCGTTATATCTAATAACGAACAGGTTTTAGTTGTATATTTCTTCCGACTGTATGTTTATTACGTAACTGCGTATTAAACATACATTCGAATAGAGAACCTCAACTATTTTGAAGTCGGTTAAAAGCAAACATCGTTAGCTAAAAATATGCTCGATGTTTCTTGAATGGTAATTTTCTTAATATTTACTAAGATAATAATTATTTTTAAGTATTAAGTAGTACTTAAATTTAAAAATAATTAGTTGTTAACGTTTTCTGTTTTTAACGTTAATAAATTATTATTTAAAATACCTTAACCAGTTTACATATAATAAAAGATTTTAATTTTATTTTTTAATGATTAATACTTTATGTTCGTGATTAAGTATCGACGATTCTAATTAGGAAATAACTCACAAAAGAAACACATTTTATGTCTTTAAGGGCCATTTGCATTACCGTGTTACATTTAATATTAAGTTAAACTTTTAAAAACAAGGTTATTCAGCCCTACTTAGACGCTAACTCAGTGTTAAATATTTAACTCAGGAACGTGCAAATGGCCCTAATACTACTTATCATTTTTTAAATTTACTCATATTGGGTTTAACAGTATGTATTGCTTATTTCCAGTCGCTCCGGAACCCTTAATAAGCTCTCCCCGACCTCTCGGCCAGCAATCACCTTTACCCGGTATAGAAGAAGAGGACGATTCTGATTGGCCCCTAGAGGACGCCACAGACGCGACCCTTACACCTTCATATAAAAGTACGAGAAGTAGTACCGACACCGCATATACGTCCTCAAGAAGTTCTGGAAAGAAGCGTAGTTTTGGTAGCCCTTCGTCAGTTAAGATATGTGTGTCCGCGGCGGCAAGAAAGTCCAACAAAGCACGTAAGCGTGGCTCCGGTGTGGTCAGTGTGTCGCCTTCCGGGCAAGCCGGGGAGGAGACACCAGTACTGCCACCTACCGGCAGGATGCAGGCCGAACAAGGCAGCATCGGTGAGCTGCAGAAGTACCACGGCAGATACCTCAAGAGCCGACGTCATACCCTCGCTAATGTCCGGTAAGTGGATATTGTACCTAATTTACTTCTCTGGTTAATTAATATATTTTGCTGTTCCAAAAATGTTACATTTCTTGTTGAACCTACGAGTATGACCTCATTTTATAAGTAAAATTCAGCTAAACTGAAAGTAGAAAAAAATAATCTGAACTGGGTACAATTTTTTTTCGTATGACATACATAATATTTTTTAACAAATTTCAAAATGGTGGGTATTTTTTCTCGCCCCCAATCTTAGAATAATACGGCTATATTATTCTAAGCCCCCAATTGAATTTTTTAAAGTGCGAAAATGTGTAAATTAAACTGATTTTTATGAGCTGCAGCCAAGAAAAAAAATCTATATAATGATATATTTTATTGGCCACCAATCTCTTATCGGTTGATTGTCAAACTGATGTGATTGATTTTGTTTTCTCGAATTTGCACTGAAAATGAAACTTCTTAAACAATGTAACAACTTTATATAGTAAAGGACGATATCAATATAACAGAAGGAAGGTTTTTGGTGAGTGCTCCATTATCTTCAAAGTTTGAGAACCTCTGTTTTAACAAGTATGAACTCTACAGTTGATACAGATCCATGTAATACGGTATACAATACGATATCAGAAAAAAATTTATTTAGAAACTGTTTTTTAGGTATATTGTATTTCAAGAAAATTACTTGATCTTAAAAAGTAAAACGTACCGTAAAAACAGTTTCTATTATTATCTTAAGACATCGTATTACGGCCATATTCGTTAGATTTATTATCTGTGTCTAAAGTTTATACTTGTTAAAACGGAGATTCTCAAACTGTTAAGATAATGGAAAACTACTATATAAACTGTTTTTTCAGTACATTATATTTTAGAAAACTACGTAATAAAGTACACCATAAAGTTTGCTACAAACCCTACAATAATCGAGTATTTTGAAGACTCTAGTATGTTGCTATTTGAAGTCAAGGTTATCTTCACGCAAGAAGCCTAAAAGAAGGCTTTCAAGGAAAGAGATTAGAGGATTTCAAGGAGATTTCAAGGAGAGAGAAGAGGAAGAGAGAGGAAGGAAGGAGATTCATTTCACTTACTTAAAACCATTTTGTTGAATGTAATCTGACTGGATTTAAGCGAAAAATGTAGTATGTAAAATGTGTATGTAAAATATAGTATGTAAAATGTAGTATGTAAAATGTGTATGTAAAATGTAGTATGTAAAATGTAGTATGTAAAAACACCCCGTGTGTTCAATTTTTTTTTAAACGATACCGGAGTATGAGTAAGAAAACCTAACAATGGAATTTCATTAATTTTTATAATATTGGAAGACAAACAAGCAGAGGGTTTTCCTGATGGTGAGAAATACACGTCACCCCGAGACACAAAAGGTGGTAATGGTGCTGACAGCGCACCTGAGGCCGTTATGTTAGGCCCCGGACAAAAGTGAATGTACTGGCTCCGAACCGTAAAGCTGACGTTATGGCGGCAGGAATAGATAATTCGTTGGTACCAATCCGGTCAAATCGCTGCGAGACTCTACCACCTAGTCAAGTGTCACGGTGTTAGTGACGGTAAGCCTATGTCAGCCTTTTACCAGCTGCCTGACAGGTGGTTTATTCTGCAAAATGAGTCCGGTCCGACACGGTAACGCGACAGGTACGCGTGGTATCAAGATAATTCTATTCTTTAATCTCTTATCACCTTAAGAAAGTTTAAACTTATTTACTAGTCCGCAACGTGACGTACAGATAAATATACTACATACTCCACAAACACTATGTGTTTGTTATACATACATAATATACACATACACATACAAATATACACATACATAATATGATAGTTTCACAAAAAAAAAACCCTAAATGTAGCTAGCTATTCAAGTTTGAATGCGAACATTTTTGAAGATTATAAAAAGAAGAAGAAGAAAAAAAGTATCTTCACGCCCATATCCCCAAACAGGTAGGCAGAGGCACAACCAGGGCACCCACGACTAGCCGAATACACTAAGTCCCACAATGTGATAGGTGACAAGCCTATCGCCAATTGGGCACATTTCCAATGCCGACCAACATTTTTTTTATTAGGAAATTGGAAAAACCCAATTTTCTTTTTGTTGGCCGACCCGGGATTCGAACCTGGGACCTCATGTAATCAAGTCCAACAACTGAACCGCTAGACCACAGAGGTGATTTGAAGATTATTTTTTTTATATAAGAATTCATCGATACAGCACACGGCTCAAGTGACAGTAGATTACCGTATCTTATGGACACCATAGATGACAAATTATAAAAAAATAGTTGTGTTGCTCTCCTGTGGTCGGGATGTAAGGCCTCTTTTAAAACGAGTGGAAATCTTCATTAATCTTACGTTTTTTTTTTATGATATTGGAAGGCAAACAAGCAGACGGATTCCCTGATGGTAAGAAATTCACGCCGCCTAGAAACACCAAAGGTGGTAATGGTGCGTTGCCAACCTGGGGCCGGGATGTTAGGCCTCGAGCAAAAGTAAGTTTACCGGCTACCTTACCCTCCGAACCGGAACACGTCATGACGTTATGGCGGCAGGAATAGGTAAGGCGGTTGTACCAATCCGGGCGAGTCGCTGCTAAACTCCATCACCTAGTCAGATGTCACGGTTAGTGACGGTGAGCCTATGCTCGCCTTTTACGAGCTGCCTGGCAAGAAAGGCAGATGGTCTATTCTACAAAGGAGCCCGGACCAACACGGGGGTCTGGTTGATTATAACCTATTTAACCAGCTCTCGTTTCTTACGACCTACCTGGTAGAGATGCAGATGGTCTACTCCATTTAGCGGACCCGGACTAACACGGGGATAATTGAATGAAGCCACGTTTGTTACTATTTCACGCAAAAACTACTGAACTGATTTAGATGATACTTCATAGCATATAGTTTGTACATCAGAAAAACACGTGTATTGATTCCACATATTAAGATTTTGTAAGATTTGACATGCGAGTGAGGCCGCGTTTGAAAGTTAGTATATAATAAAAAAGAAAAAAAAGTATCTTCAGGCCCATATCCCCGAAGAGGGAGGCAAAGGCACAACCACCCACGACTAGCCGTAGACAATAAGTCCCACAATGTGTGAGGTGATGTGGTAGCTAAGGCTATCGCCAACCGGGCACATATCCAATCCCGAACAACGGTTTTTTTATTTATTAGAAAATTGGAAAAACCAAATTTTCTTTTTGACTCGGGAATCGAACCCGGAACCTCGTATAGTCAAGTCCAACACTTGGACCGCAATACCACAGAGGCGATAACAATTCATTCATTATATTGTTTTCATTTGTTCTCGATTTTAAAAGCTATTAATACTCCTATATGATAAAAGGAAATCGTTAACCAACTTCAGAATTTCAAGCACAGCAGAGGCTTCCATTTAAAATGTGAATATTGAAGCAAGCATTTCAGAAATTGCCTTTGTGAATTTGTACATGTAGGCAATTTAAGCTGATGATAAATGAGTATATATAAATAAGTGAATGCATGTATTATTTTTGTCGCCTCTGTGGTCTAGCGATTCAAGTGTTGGACTTGACTGCATGAGGTCCCGGGTTCGAATCAAGGTTCGGGCAACAAAAAGAAAATTTGGGTTTTCCAATTTTCTAGTAAAAAAAACGTTGCTCGGAATTGGATATGTGCCCGATTGGCGATACGGTGTGGGACTTAGTGTCTTCGGCTAGTCGTGGGCGCCCTGGTTGTGCCTCTGTGCCTCTTCGGGGATATGGGCGTGAAGATACTTTTTTAATGTATAATTTTGTAGGGGAGACAGTGAACAAGCAGGCGGCTTATTTAAAGTTAAAGATGACTTGTCCTGTGAACACCATAAACGTTATTGGTGTGTCGCTGTTCTTAAGACGAGATGTTAGGCCAATTATTCAGCAAGTGTATCGCCTACTCTATACTCCTGACTGAAATATGAAAGTAACAGGAAAGGAAATTAATGTATTATATATTTTTTTCTAATTGCATAGTTTTTTATAGCTTTTATATTTTTATAAATATTTGCAAAATAATTTAATAATTTTTGTTTCGACGATATCATGGCTCAAAAGTTTTGTCATAGCCAAGCCCATACTCTGATTATTGCCTTTTAAATCCAATCAATGAAGGAATGTTCTCTCTTTGGACACTTAGTGATATATTTCATTTCTTCTGGATGTTCTTGCCTTAAGATATTATGTATTAACTACACTTGTACTTTCCACAATATAATTTTATTACTATATTTTAGCCAACCGGTTTCACTATTCAAGCATCACCAGGTGGTGTAACGGTCCGGTGTTTGACTTGACTCCACGAGGCCCCAGTTTCAATCTCCGGTCAATTTTCCCTGATTTGAACAAAAATTTTTTTTTTTTAATTTCTCATAAAAAAAACAACGTTGCTCTGGATCGGAAACATGATCTTTTGGCGATAGGCTTGCCACCTATTACACTGTGCCACTGCGTGTCTTCGGCTAGTCGTGGGTGCTCCAATGGTGCCTCTGCCTACCTCTTCCAGGCGTGAAGACACTTTTTTTCATCTGGACTGAATTCACCTGGATTTTCTATCTTCTTATTTCTAGAGTACTCACAAAGCGAAAATTTTTTTACAGAAAAAATATTTATTACTATTACTGGATTAACTTTTAGTCGAATGATTTCAATAGTGATATTTTTTTCTGAATAAATCAGTCAGCCATTTGTATTTCACGAGGAAAACTCTAATACATAAATTGGCATAGGTCGTTAGGAAGTCTCTCTGTGTAGCTTTTGTCCGTAGAGACAACGCCATTGGTCATATAATGAAGTATTTTGTAGCGTTGCATGCTCCAACGCCCTTCCTCGCCCTTTGTTCTTCCCGTATTGTCGAGCAAATCATTTGGAATACACGCCATTAGTTCTCTGAAGCTGTAAATTGTAAATTATTCATGGCTATAGTGTCCCCATTTCTTGAGGTGTATTATGTATGACAAGAATAAATTTTAGTAAAAGTAATACTACTGAAGCATAAACTATTTCGTACATGACGTAGAATTGTTATTTTCGAGATTTTTCTTATATTACGGCATAATTTATTTTTTGAATATTCTAATAAATCTTTTAAAATTGACATAATTGATTATTAAATACGACTAAGCATTAAGGAAACATACACCCTGACTTTTTAATCACGATCCAAATTTTAATATGTTGATCTTAAGTGAAAATAATTAAATACGTGTTTTTTCTTTTAGTATCCCTCAATACAAAATATTAAGATATGACATCGCAAATATTGATGTTTATGGGCAGCGCGCGCTCCGTACCTACGCGCTGAGTGCTCTGACATGCTAGATACCTATTTTTTTTCATAAATGGACTTATCTATAGATACTTTATGCCCAGAAAAAATTTGGGTGGTGATAAAAAAATCTTGCTGTATAATGAAGCACAAATTTAAATAAAAAACAAAAAACACAACTGCACTAAACATAAATATACTATTATTGCTTTTGAAAATTTATATGGAGCATTCTTTAATTTTATAAAATAGAATATTGATGATGTTTTATTGATACGTACATTTTGATGAGTATTGGGAACTGAATATCACTACATAGGATAAAACAAACTCGTTTTTCGTTGTCTGCCCCTATGTATGCTTAGATTTTTAATACTAAGTAACGGATTTTGATGTGATTTTTTAAATAGACAGAGTTTTATAAGAAGAAGTTTTTTAACTTAACATATTCTTTATACTTTTGCGAAGATAGACGGGCTGCTAATGCTAGTTGGTTCACAAAATAATTATTTTACGACATGTTTATTTCTAAGTAAAGGACAACATTGTAATCTCATCCTTAATTAATACTGACTGAATAATCCTTAATACTGACCTCAGGCAGAGGTCAAACTTGTTAAGAGACAATTGGAACTAGGAACAGAAGTGATTCTGCAAACCGTACCTACACTTAAATTGCTTCATAATGCAACGGCCTTTATTAATTAGTGAATAATTGATGTCAATTAGACATTAAGGGACAGAACTCACAGAGCGATTTTTACCCGCACCCGCGGCGGTAGCGGTTTTATTTCAAAACACGCGAGACATGTAATTTATGGAGTCCCGCAGCCGCCGCGGTTGAAAATATCGCCGCAAACTTGGCGGTTGATGATCGCGCGGCCGGTGTTTGCGGTTAAATAATCAATACAAATACTACAAAATGGTTTCCCGCCAAGCGATCGCAGAGCGCGCGGTCGCAACCCGCGGTGGTGGCGGGAGATCGCCGCCCGCACGTTTCTGAAAATCGCATCGTGAAATGTGATCTTACTTTTTGCATATAAATCTACATTATACGGAATCTGCGGGACCGCAACCAACGCGGGCTCGGGTAAAAAGCATGAGTTCTTAGCGGTGTTCAATGAGGAGATACAAACTTAAGGGTCCATATACGCTAAAATACGTCAGCAGTATAATGTTTTTTCATACAAAGCAATCATGGATCTTGGTGACAAAAATACACAAGATTAACATTAATATGCTGTATAAGACTAGTGTTTCCAAAACACGATTCATTTCACTTTGCTTGATAGAAAATAATCAAAAAATTAACCTTTTTTTGAAAGCAAAATCCAACTGTCTACTTCAATTATGAAAATATCGACACCAGATTTAACATAAACATAGATAAGTACTATACATAAAAGATAAGTGTTTCAGTTTTTATACTTTTTTTCAAATTACTTTTATAGTGTCAAAAATAGTGATTTGTCGCTTAAGACGTTTACTTTAGAGCGCCATTGTTCATAGTAATTATGGAACGGGGGAGCGCGGCAATTGGCTTTTCTGGCTGACTAAGTATGGGGCCTTAATATAATTTAACTAATAAGAATGAAACTTGACAATATGTATATACTATATTTCAGAAATATGAAAAACGAATATATGAATAATATTAAATGTGTCTGCTGTCTAAGAAAGTTTGGAAACTGAGTATTGAAGATTTTTTATGTTGTTTCTGAATTCAGAACAATACTGTCTTCATAGTTATATTGTGTTCGATTCTTATATTTTTTTATGTACTCGTATGATAATCGATTTCTTTGTAATTTGTGAACCCACTTCAAAAAATGTTTTTGATATGAAAGAGCATGCTTCCAAAGTGGTCCCATTGACTTTAAGTCGAGATCTGATGCTGGGATCCTAGGACTATCGATTAAAATGCATTTTTCTTATTTTGATGATATAGCTAAAAATGAAAACCAAGTAGATTATTTGCAGTATGACTGCGATATATATATTGTCGGTTTTTTCCTACTTTTAGATGTGATCATAAGTGGTTCTTATTTTAAAGAAAGAAATAAAATATTTTTATTTGCGGAATATGCGCATTGAAGTTGTTATACCTAAAACTGTTTAAGCTTTCTAACATGTTCCACAACATTGTGGTGTGCAAAGATTTAGATATTTATAAAAGTAATTATTTAAATTTGTACACAATGTTTTAATGTTCTACCGTACTACCACCCTTTCCAAACCTAGCCAGTTAGGAGAAGAAACGGCGAAACAAAGTCCCTGGCAGCCAGATATATCATTTCATCCCAAAAGATTTTATTCTTAGATAAATTACAATAACCGGTCTAATAATTCTGGTACACAAAAAAAGTCACAATACGTTAATTCCCCCGTTGAAATGAACCCAAGCACCATCGATTCAGCAGTAAGAGCTGAAGTGAACGCTATCTTCTCGACCAATTATTTATAATTTTAAAATTCATCAAATGCATTTTGTGGGTGTGCTTGTATTGTAATTATTAACTCTTTGTCTATTTATATAATGATATAATAATTCATACTAGTGGTCGCCCACTGGTCGAATTTCGACCATAATAAATTTTAATATCTTGTTGATAAGAACGCCGTCTTCATTTCTCAAGACCGATTAGTTTGTTTCCAAACTTTTGCGCCATTCTTTTATCGTTACATCAATATATTTGTGTATGTGTGTGAAATGCATGCAAGTGTGGGCAGTTATATTTATTGATTTAATGTACTTTATAAGCAATGTTATCGTTCTGCACTTCTCCTACACATAAACTATAAGTGTGCCAAATTTTATGCTCCTGCATCCGCGCAATTTTCGTAAAAAGGAGTCCAAAGTTTTTGCTTCACGTATTAATATATAGATAAGAAACATAATATTATATCTCAATCTGTATCTATACAAAACGTAGTTAAACTTAACAAAAATATAATTGCCTTACAAAACGAGCAGGGTAGATACAATAGAGGTCACTAATTTGTCGACTCTACATTAAAAATGGAACATGACTATTGCAAGTACTGACTCTTGGCGACAAGTGTAACTAACGCGATGGTACCGCTGAGGAGACCTGCACAGCACTCTGCTACCTCATTATCATGACAGGGTCTTACACAAAACGAAACTTCAACTCAAATTGTTTTGTTTACTTTCAAAATTTAGTTACTAAATTTGACCCCTGTCCCCTACATAACTAACGATGAACAAGACAAGTTAATTGAAAGCCAATAGAAGGATAAACAAAATTGAGATTCATGGGAGTAACAGAAGCGGAAAGTATCCTAAATATATCACCGAATAAACTTCTAAATGTGTTGGAAAAGAAATTTGTTTCACTTATCTTTATAAAACTTTTTGTATATTATACGCAACTTAAGCTCTAAGATAAAATACTTTGATAATTTTAGAACGTTTCTGCTATAATTTTCCATGTTAGAACATGTTATATGAGCAAAACTTTTAATTAAAATTGAAGAGAGGTGTGAGAAAATTGCTTGATAACTTTGATTGAATATCTTAATTCGTACTAACAAGATCTTTTAAAAAAAAAACTAACTAAAGGCAAACCGACAGACGTCTTCTTGTATGTTGTATTTTTGAACGTTTTAATAATCCGCTACATATTCAATTTTTAACAAGGAGCAGAGGAAATATAGGTTGATTGCTATATATAAGAAGATATAAATGGTTAGCTGTTATTTTTAATAATTAACAATAATATCTTAGCAAATGTTATATATAAAAACATATATTGGTTAGTAGTAGCTAACCATAATTAATTAAAACATAATTTTAATAATTAACAGACTCTTGATGGGTAAATCGGGTAACTTAATGCTAACTTCAATTTTACAAATGGCAGATGTTAAAACCCATGCCAAAACGATAAAAAACAGAGTTACATACTTATTGTTGCCCTACTGAGTTCAACAAGTTTATCTTTCTCATTTAGATATTTGGCGACATAGAATAAAGAAAAATAAACGTAGTAATGTAGAGGAAACTCGACTATTATTGAAAATCTAAATAAAGTAAAATCTAGTTTGTTTAAAATAAATTGCTAGCTTTACTTCAAGTATCGAAGGCTACAATACCGTTATCGACGTAATCTTGTGACTCTAATTCAATTTACAGGGTTTTGGAAATAACCTTGCGGCAATATTAGCACTTGCAGAATAAGGATTTGTTGAATGTAAGAATAAATAGTATGTTAATAGTTTCTTCATCGACGAAGGAATTCTGTTTGGTTTGCAATGCTTCGATGTTTTTCTTGTTTTCAAACGCATTAAAAAATAAATTCTAGAATACCAACCGAG
>NJDD01005822.1:0-15495 GCA_002245505.1 Calephelis nemesis
TTTTTTTACTCAGAAAAAAATCAATTAAATGAATAAATTTTTACCTACTAGGTACCACATATTGAATGGTAGTACATTTATACTACTAATTAAAGCAATGTGTGCAAACCGTACCACCGCTTTACCTATTCCTGCCGCCATAACGTGTCATGACGTGTTCCGGTTGGGAGGGTAAGGTAGCCGGTAAACTTACTTTTGCCCGAGGCCTAACATCCCGGCCTCAGGTTGGCAACGCACCATTACCACTTTTGGTGTCTCTAGGCGGCGGAAATTTCTTACCATCAGGAAATCCGTCTGCTTGTTTGCCTTCCAATATCATAAAAAAAAACTTAAGTAGGTAGGTATACCTACTTTTAAATTTCCTAAATTTTGCAAAAAATATTGTTATTTTACGTGTTTTCTTTATACATTTGTACATTGTATTTTTCTTTGTTCAGTTATCAGAACTTTTTTTGTAATATTTGCAATATTTTAATAATTCATTTGTTTAAATAAAATGTATACCTACTTAAACATACAACGTGTATTTTTGTAACAAATTCTTGACAAATATATTCTAAAAATAAAGAGTGTTTATTTTATTTCTTTTATTTCATATCAATAATTTTTATTATATTGGAAGGCAAACCTAATGTAAAAGGCTATGATGAGAATAAATTTGGTTTGATGTAATCTGTCTGTATCACAGAGTACCTAATATAATACCAGCTTAAACTTTAGAGTATGTACTTGAATCTTTGTATATTGACAAGACAGTAAGAGTCCAACTCGCACTTCGCCTGTTTCAAGAGTTTCTATGGGTAAAGAAGTTTAATAGAATAGCCTACCTACGCAAAGAATATAGATTTGAAAGTAGTTCGCAATATGTAACACTATTTTTTTCTAAACTTCAAATATGCACCTAAATGCAGCTAAGAGCCATTTCGATCACGTCATCTTTGAAACTAAAAAAACTATTCAAAAATTAGGAAGCCACAGATTATATTCGTTAAATTCCCAACATAATTCTTTTGCATGCTTAATGATACGTCTTGCATAATATCAGAGGAAAGCAAAGATTAATAGCTATGTATCAAAGACATTTTTTTTCAATCTCTAATAATATTTATTTCTAATTAATGTACTAGTAAAATACTGTAACAAAAATGTGTTTTGGTTGAAAACTTATCAATTGCCCTCCTGCTCCTCCTACCAACAAGAGGCCTAGCATCCGGCCGCAAGACAGGGACGCAACTGAACATCTATGGTTTCCATAAGCCACGGTTGTCTCTTACCATTAAGACAGACAAGTGTGTTGTTCACCGTCAGTAGCCTTACAAAAAAACTTTTTAATAATACCACTAGTACCTATTTAAATCTTTTTTTTAATAAACAGCCATTGATGGCAGGCTAGATTTTTTTAAAATATTAAAAAAAAAACAATTTTAAGATACGGGATTCGAACGTGTGCCTATTCTTACTCAGACGACTGTTATAACCGTTACACCACGCGAAGATTGAAGACTGGGATAAAAATAACTATTACTTAAAGCTAACTAACCGCAAGGCTCAGGTTCGGTTCTTAATTGTTGCAAACATTTATGTGATAAACGTAAAAGTCTGTATTTTTGGTGTCTGGGTGTTTATTACACTTAAATTGGTATCTCTATAATATTTCTTTGTATTTAGCAAAAAACAAGGAAATATTATTAATTGGCTCTGGTATTAGTATCGATGTCTAACACCCAGAAAGTATAGAATTTGCTTATTTTGGAGTTAGATCAATTTATGTACTTAATTTGTCGAAGGATATTAATTTATTTATTGTTAAAACTTAACATGTTGGCAAAATTCTGACCCAAATTAAGCAATTACCTAGGTAAGCATACATAATAATTATTCTTGTGTTGTGTCAGAGATTAGTAAATATATAATACATAGAAATAGTTAAGTACCTACCTAAATATTAGAATAAATTATTTAATGAACACCCAGACCCGGAGATGACTTAAGTATGTAGGTATTTATTAAACAAAATTAAACAGGTCAATGAAACAAATTAAATCTGGGTCTCTCAACCTTTGGTTTTAATTTAATTTGTTATTAGGCAACACATTTATCCACTAAACCATACTGACGTTAAATTAGAATACGAAAATATATTTTGTGTAAAGAGGCAACTTACCTACTTACTTACTTAAATCGAAACTAATCTCTGCTTAAATGAAAAATATGAATCCTGCAACCATAATAATTATGCGCCATCTAGCTAATTAATGTGCGTTATTTCGTCAACTCTCCTACATCATATTCACCTGTCATATAATATGAATAATCTAGATGGCGTTGTGCTATTGTAGTTCATGACTATCGCGCAACGCCATCTAGATTTAGTCATAATTTCGGGGAACGATTTTAATGAATGACATTGTCAATCTATTATATTTACTAATCTCTGGTGCTATTAAAAAACTGTACCGTGATCCGAAGTCTAATAAAATAAATGAGATATGCCGTTGCTTTCGCATCCTCTTTTGTCTCTTTCCCTCCTTGATACTGCGTTTCGCTGTCTCGTTTTCACCCACCACCACTAGCAGCGACGAAGAGTCTTTGGGCATTCGCCAGTTTTATGTGGCATTGACGTTGTTGTTTTCGCCCAGAACACTCGTGACTTGGTGAGTCTTAGAATATTTGATTTTATTTATAATCAAATTTTACTAGTTTTAAAAAGTGACGCTCTCAACACTTAAATTATTTTCTATCGGTTCTAGTGCCTACATTTTTTAAATTTAGTTACAAATGTTAACATGTTGCAATTACTTAATTATTTTCCGAGAATTCAAACCAGTCGTTAAAGAAGTTATTCAAATCTTTATTTTTGTGTTAATTTTGTCTAAAAACCCTCCAAAAAAAAAAGAAAAATAAATAGCGGTGTAACCGCTCGATTGAATTAGCTATTTTAAACGTTATTTTAACATGAAAATATTTTTTTAGATCAAGAAGTAATAATTAATATCAATATTGAATCGTTAAGATGAATGAAGATGATATAATTTCTAAAATCGAAATAAATAAGGATGCTTCATCTTCTAATGTTAATAACTCTTCACGGCAAGGCAAGAGAAAACGAACTGATAGTTCCTCGGAATCATCTTCATCGGATAGTGATTCCAGTTCAAGCTCTAACTCGTCATATTCTGTTAAGTGTTCACGTCGCCATAGACGTAAGAAATCGACTCGTAGGCACCGCTCGCATAAGTATAATAAGTTAGATAAATTAATTAATGAAGTTAAGGCCCTTAAATCAAAATTAAATCATGACAATCATACTGACGTTAACTGTAATATTTGTGATAGGTTATGATGATAGTATTCGAGATAATGTAAGTGGAAGTTTATACAAAGACGAATTAGAGGTCGATAAAGATTCAGAACCTGAATTTTCACTACACATCGGTACGAAGTTAAAAGAACCAGAGGTACCCAGAACTGAAAGTGCTTATTTAAAAATGTTAGAACACGTTCAAAGGTTAGGCCACGAAGATTGGCACAATGTGAGGTACTCTGATGTTCAGAAAAATTATCGCCATACCCCCGGCTTTGTTGAGCTGGAGGTAAATGATGAAATTAAAAGTATTGATACCTCACGTACAGCTGTAAATACAGACAAAGCATACACAGCTATTAGCTATGCTCTAATTAAGCAGAAAGATCAACTTGAAAATGATTTACGAGGTTTCTTAACGTGGGCAAAGGCTACGCCTAACCTACTCTACGACGACATTCTTAAGAAAATGGAGGAGATTTTTGTTAATGGTCATTTTTATAAAATATCTAATGACGCACTTCAGTTAGTATGTGGCCACAGGGCAGAAATTATTCAACAATGAAGAGAGGCCATTCTAGCGCAAGTTCGAGTTCCGTCTAATAAAAATATATTACGAAAAGCTGAAAAGCTGAAAAATTCACTTCATCTTTAACAAGGATGGGTGACGTTCGAAAAGTTTTTTGGCCCCGTTCAAAAGACCGGGTATCTGCAACGCAAACTAGTTCTACACTGAATTATCCGATTGCTAGTACTTCTAGGCAAACTAATTACAACAATCAACCCACATACAGGGTAAACAATGCTAGCCACAATAGGCAAAATGTAAATAGGCCCTTTCGAGGCAGGGGAAACTCAGATAGACGAAACTATGATCGAACGCCTTCGAAAAGAGGCGCTCGGGGTAGACAAATTTCTCCATCATCCCGCCGGGATAGGAGAAATAAGCAAGGATATTGACAAGCCGGTACGTTTTCGTGCGGGACAGTTGCAGACTTTTCAAAAAAGATGGGAGAAAATGGGCGCTCCGAAATACATTCTCCAAGTAATTTCCGGTTACCGTATCCCATTTTCAAAACGACCGCCTCTGCATCTGCCCGATCTAGGAAATACAAGACAGGCAACGCACGAAAATGTAGATTTGACTGTGGCTATAGAAAAAATGAAATCGGAACATGTACTAGTACCAGTCCCCATATCTCACAGCTTCCTGTCACGCATGTTCCTAGTTCCCAAATCGGACGGAGACTTAAGACCTATTTTCGACCTGAGATGTTTGAATCAATACGTTCTAACGACTCCGTTCAAAGTAATCAACATTCAAAAGGTTCCAGACTTCCTACAACCGAACGATTGGCTGGTAAAAATAGATATTTCACAAGCTTACTTCCATCTTGCCATCCACGCCAGCCACCAGCGGTTTCTTCGACTTGTATATCGAGGAGAATTGTTACAGATGAACTGCCTACCATTCGGACTGAGCTCGGCACCAAAAACATTTGCTTCCATAAGCAACTGGATAGCCCAAGTACTCCGTCAACGCGGAATAAGACTAATAGTGTATCTCGACGATTATCTCCTCGCAAATACCAACGCGTCTGTTCTAGAGGAGCATGTGACTATTACTATAAATATGCTGCGCTATCTAGGCTGGAATATATACTTAAAAAAATCAATACTTACACCAAAGAAAAGCATTGACTATCTAGGCATCGTATGGGATCCCTGGTTGAATCGCAAATTTCTTCCAGCACCAAAATGCCGCAAAATCAGAGATGTAATCTCGCAAGTGCTTCACAACGCCCCTGTCAAGTTAAAAGAACTTCAAAGTCTTGTGGGGATGATGAATTTTGCAAGCTTCGCAGTACCTCGAGGCAGATTAAACCACCGTCAGGTCCAAAAGCTGGCCATTCACCACCAAAACCGCAACTCGAAATGGCTAACCCTAAGCCCAGAGTCTGTGAAAGACCTACTTTGGTGGAGCAGACATGTCGAGGACAAGACAAAGATTCACTACTCTCGTCCGACCCACTTCATGGTGACAGATGCTTCAGATATAGGTTGGGGGGCACAAATAGACAATACATTGCTGTCAGGAGATTGGCAACCGGAAGAAGTAAATTTTCACTCGAACCTAAAGGAACTTCTAGTCATTTTGAAGGTTTTAGAAAAGCATAGTCCGAACCTCCAGTGCAGTATGATCCACTTGCAATCCGACAACAAAACTGTAGCGTCACATCTGCGAAACGAGGGAGGTTCCAAGTCACAAAATCTGTTAGACTTGACTTACAAAATTTATCAAACAATAGATCAGTATCAAATGGATATAGCAGCTTTTCATATTCCGGGGATATACAATGTCGAGACAGACCATCTGTCTCGGCATCGCTCAATACCTCAGGGGCATCTGCGTCCTCAAGCAACAACATTGATATTTGCCAAATGGGGAACGCCACTCATAGACCTGTTTGCAATGAGACTTTCCCGTGTAGTTCCACGATATTGCACACTAGACTACAACGACAGAGAAGCAGAATTCCACGACGCTCTGTCACAGACATGGAATTACAAGTTAGCTTGGGTTTTTCCGCCGCCCTTTTTAATTCCCAAAGTACTCCAGCATTTACATCAATGTCACGGAATCTTTCTCATCGTAGTACCCAGGTGGATGAAAGTTTTTTGGCGACCAGACCACAAAAGCCGATCTATAGCACCACCATGGACAACACGCAACCTGCACAAAGTCCTAGTAGACATTTCTACAGGCCAGCCCCCTCAGCAAGTTCGGGAGATGCAGCTGGAGGTATGGAAAAGTGGGGCTGGGATGAACAACTAGTTGAGTGGACAGCACAACAAAGGAATCTCCTCGTAAGTAGTTGGCGTCCCTCTACTATACAAACTTACAAACCAGCTTGGTCTAGATGCTTACAATGGTCAAAACGGAATAACATATCCTACAATAAACCTACGGGCACCCAACTGGTACGTTTCTTATCCGATTTATTTTTTATTGAAAAGTTATCTTATAATACAATATGTTTACATAGGTCCACTGTGGCTACTCTTTGTGATCCAGAATACTCGGATCACATTAGTCGACACCCTTTAGTAAAACGCATTTTAAAGGCAATAGCTTTGTCGAAGCCGATATCTGCCAAGAAATCGCATGTTTGGGATATTGATGTTGTTTTTAGATACCTTTCGCTGAATGACATGAATACGAATAGTTTTTACCTTATATCTAGGCATACAGCTGCCCTTCTACTTTTGTACTTGGGTAGAAGAATTCACGATCTTACTCTATTGAGAACAGATCCAGATAATTGTATCATTAAAGAAGATTATGTTATTTTATGGCCAGTTTTCGGGTCAAAGACTGACTCTTGTAGCTATAGACAGTCCGGATGGAGATTAAACAAAAATAGTGATAATAAGGGCCTAGATCCCGTTTATTGGATTAATCTTTTGGTTAGTAGTGACCTCGATAGGAGAGAATCTGTAAATTGTAAGAGTCTTTTTCTCACTACGTGTGGCAAGCCCAAACCAGCCAGCAGATGTGTAATATCTGGATGGATTAAGAAGTTACTGCTTGATTCGGGTATAGTAGCTTCTGCGGGTAGTTTTCGAGCTGCAGTTGCATCAAAGAGTTGGATAGAAAATACACCTATTGAGGAAATACTTTCAAAGGGGAATTGGAGGTCAGAAAATACTTTTAAAAATTTTTATTGTCGTCAAGCATCACAAACAAAACCTAGCAGTTCCAAATATTCAGGTTTCCAAGTCGTACCTATCTAATGTACTGATATTGTATTACAAATACACACATTATAAATGTACATGAATAAGTATTGATTCGCAATTACTATAGAAATAATCTATTAATTTCAAATAAATCATTAATTAAAAGCATTAAAGTGTTTTACTATAGATGTTTTTAAATTATGAAAGTCACTTCGTATATAGCTCAATCATAATAATAAATTAATTTCCAATTTAATTGGTCACATTGACGTTAATCCACCACCACCAGACGATAACAAACATCTCTCATTTATTTTATTAGACTTCGGATCACGGTACAGTTTTTTAATGAAAAAGTTTTACCTGAAAATAAAACGTATAGTACTTACCTGATCCTAAGTCTAATATTTAAAATACTGCCTGGTGGACTATACAAAACAACAACATAATGCCACATAAAACTGGCGAATGCCCAAAGACGCTTCGTCGCTGCTAGTGGTGGTGGGTGAAAAAGAGACAGCGAAACGCAATATCAAGGAGTTAAAGAGACAAAAGAGGATGCGGAAGCAACGGCATATCTCATTTATTTTATTAGACTTCGGATCAGGTAAGTATTTTAATATACGTTTTATTTTCAGGTAAAACGTTTTCACTATGAAATTCAATAATTTCGAAAAATGCGCCAATCTTTTCTGTCAACAGCCTAATACAAATAAACTACTCCAGATTTACTACAGATTTCATTTCATGAGTTTTACGCTTCAGAAAATAACCACTTGTCTCCAAAGTGGTAACAATTGATAGGTGTTCTCACAATTTACAAATACATAGAATGCAAAAGTCACTTTCTACCGGGTTCTCCGGATCCTATAATGGACCTGACAAACGTTTTTTACTTTATATGCCAAATAAATCTAGAAAAATCACAAGAAAAACAGTGTGTTTAGTATTTTCATATCTTAAAAAATGACTGAGATATTAACGATTAAAGTTCGTATTTACGGCCGAAGATTTTAAAAAACGCGGGCGGGAGCTCACTAGGCGCTGACGTCACACCCTTGGTTATTCAGTAAAAGTAAAAGTAAAAAGTAAAAGTCAAGTGCTCGCTCGTACGCCGCTGCTACGCTGTAAAAAACTAAACTATAAAAAAATTCTGTGGTAAAATGGCAAAAAAATACTGTATCAGTATGTCTCAGTGCTTCAATTCAACAGTTAAAACACCAGATAAACTCTTTTTTTATGTGCCTGAGGACCCAAAAATGAGAAAAAAGTAGATGACAGCCATAAAAAGAGTTGATAAAATATGCCCTAAAACTAAGGCGCACTGCTGTAAACACCATTTCGATCTATGTATATGTTGAATTAAATTAATAAGTTTTAGTAATTTATTAATTTAATAAATTAGGTAAATTAATAAATAACATGTTAATTTTTAGTTTCTTCATAGATCGATTAGGTGTTCTCGATTCCGAACCGATTTTCAAAATTTGGCCAGTGCTTCAGATGTAACTCTATGTAACGAAATTAAAATATTATATAGGTAAGTCAGAAGTACCAAACTCATGGACCGCATTTATCATTAATTGATATTTTTTTTAAATATAGACTACCCCGTATTGGTCCGGACTCTTTTGCAGAATAGACCATCTGCCTTCCGGTCAGGCAGCTCATAAAAGGCGAGCATAGACTTATCGTCACTAACACTGTGACATTTGACTACGTGGTAGAGTTTCGCAGCGACTCGCCCTGATTGGTACCACCGCCTTACCTATTAAAAAGTCAGTGCTTGCCGTTGATGTGTTCCGGTTCGGAGGATACTTTTGCTCGAGGTCTTAGGTTGGCAACGCACCATTACCACCTTTGGTGTCTCTAGGCAACGTGAATTTTTTACCATCAAGAAATCCGTCTGCTTGTTTGCCTTTCAGTATCATAAGAATAAAAAAGACTAACTACATTTTGAGTGACTCAATATAAATTAAACATTCTTAGTTCACGGTTTTTATTCCGGTTTATATTAATTATTAACATACATTACATTACAACTATCCACTCTTGGCAGATTGTCGGACTGCCCTTTTAGAAATCCGTCTTCCATTCCACACACTATAGTTTCAATTTAATGAAGGTAATTGTATGTAAGAGATAGTTTATATTATTTCTTTTAAATACAAGCCTAGACTTGAAGACGATAGAAACAAAATGAAACAAGATGCTTGCTGCGTACTTATCACCAAAGCATAGCAAGAGCGCGCGAAATCTGAGCAATTCAAAAAAGAGCTTAAATTTCTCGTCGTTATAACTTCGGAACTACTGCATGCATTTAAGTGAAATAAAAAGTAATGATAAGTACGTGATCTACGCTTCGATGTTAGGTATATACGAAAGCAAGATTTTGACCTTTTTGTGTTCTTCATTGCGGCAAAAGCAAGCCTTCTTCCCAACCCAAACACTAACTCACAACTCACAAGACACTACACTACACCGTCGCCACCGCGCCGGTCTCCAAAGGGAATACAATACCGGTCTCGTCGACGAAGATCTCTTTTGTGCCCGGCACCTAACGCCGAGTGACGAACCACTACTCCACCAATTGGAGGTACGGTCTCCCGGTAGACAGCCCTTGTTGCTGGCAACATAAGGAACAATCCAATCCATATAAATAATAATGTCTCGCCCTGAGCACACCCGTGGGTGCCTCTGCCTGCCACTTCGGGGATATGGGCGTGAAGATACTGCTACTACATCATGTTATTTATTTTTGAAGTGAAACTTCTATAGAATCGTTCTGATTTCAAACCGGATGCAACGGAAAAACGACAGATAAGAGACACAAATACAAAAATGTGTAGGTTTATATTATATTTATCTCATTCTTTTGTAGATTACTTTATTTAGAGATGTAATGTTTGTTTCTTTTTGCATGTTTCGTGTTTCTTTCTATGTCTCTTATAGAGATAGACAGAGATAGAGATAGAGATTAATAGACACTGATAGAGATTCTAGCGATTGACAGACATTGATAGAGATTGATCGACACTAATAGAGATTAATATACATTGATATACACTGATAAAGATTGATAGACATTGCTAGAGATTGATATACACTGATAGAGATTGATATACACTGATAGAGATTGATGGACACTGATGGAGATTGATAGGAATTAATAGGGATTGATATGGATTGACAGGGAATTATAGTTCTAGTAAGTTTTAAAACAATAGCTTTTATAGTTTCGAAGATACACAGAAAACAAAAATTAAATCTTTAACTGCAATTATCTCGAAAGTCGTCAAAACCTAGCTATTGCACTCTTAGTTAGGAAGGCAGCTAACAGCTTACAGGGGGCTGATTTTGTAACTCAGTTTCCAACTCAAAATGGAAAAGTGTACATCAAATAGCTGTCAAATGACTAGTTTTGTATTGGCTAGGTCCAGTGATCAACCAAAATGACGTCATATATTCGTTCGCCACCGAGTGGACAAAATAAGCCACTTTCAAACAATTTGACAGATAATACTGTATCGATAAACACAAATTGGTATTTGCTACGAAAAGTGGACACAAAATAGTTGGAAACTGAAGACGTAAATAACTTTTTGAAAGCCACTATGAAATACCAGTGTTTTTGAAGATTTTAAGTGATGAGCACTATTACCCAGTCGTGTTCAAAAGGTAAACAAATATATGAGAAACGTTTAGTGATTAGGAAATGTATTTTAGAAGCATTATATTAAGATAAATGCATAGAGATTAGATTTATTTTGTTATTTGAAATGTTTACCTTTACAATTTCTTAATTAGTAGAATTACTTAAAAAACTTGTGTAGAAGAAACATGAGAAAAGAAAAACTTTCCTGAAAATAGAGAGAAGTGAGAAACTGCAAGACTTGTCTTATTTGTTTATTGTAATTTTGCTTTTCATTAAACTGAATATTGTAAAGTTGAAAAAAATTGATCGTGTTTTCCAGTAGTTCTCAAAACGGTTGTTCATAGTTAACTTAAAGGTGAGTGGTAACACAGCTTCAAAACCTAATTAATTTTAAGCTCAACCTTAACCTATATAAGAACCATAATAGTCTTTCGAAAATCTTTTTTAAATACTTTTCTCACATTGCTAAGATTTATCAAACTGAATGTTTATTTTAGTACATACATAGTCAAAACTATTTTACTTATGAGTCATCATATCACAGAAGTAAATTTAAAATATATTCATAAATTTTCAACCTAAAGTAAACAAAAAAATAAGAAGAAGATATGTACTTACCTACTTACTTATTAGTTTACTACTTACCTTATTACCTTAGCATTTTGTTTCAAATTTTTACCAGTGCAGTTGTGTAATTAGTTAGATGCTGCTAATTTTCCTACTATAATTTATCATTTAACACCTAGAGGAAGCCTATTTGACTGATTCTAAATGATTTTCCTAATCTCTAAACTTCCATAGAAAAGTAGGAAGGCAGAGAGTATCCATATCCGGTTTTAGGTAGTTAATAAAAATATTGATGCACTCAAGACTTAAGTACCACTTAGGTATATGGTCGATATGACCATTTTAGATTTTTTAAATCTGATTTATTGTTGAGTACTAGTTAAGTATGTTTTGTTGAAACTAGACGTGTAACTAAGTACTCTATTCAAAAAAGATTATTTTTTTATAGTATCATTTTGTTCATATGTAGGTACCTTTTTTTGTGTTATTTCTAGGTCATGTTAAGTGCCCATAGTTGATTCATCAACTATTTTAAGTCAAAATACAGGATCATTGAAGAATGTTACTACTTACTCCAACCAATACTGTTGCAACTGGAATATAAAAATAGTGGAAACATCATCTGGTACAAGAGAGAAGCTACTAGCTGCAAGAAATGTTTTAATTAATAGAATAACTATATTGTAAATTTTGCCTTAAATTAGACTGAATGAATGGCGACTAGTTAAAGAAATTTGATCATATTTACCAGTCATTCCCAAAACTGTTGTTTGTAATTAAGTTACAGTAGTAAAATAGCTTCAAAACCAAACTTATTTACTTAATTATCTTAGTTGCTATTTTTCCAAAAATCTTTAAAAAAAAACTCATATCATTATGATTCATGAAACTGAGTGATAATGTTTATGTTTTTTTTAGTACCTAGTCAAAGAATATCTTACTAAGGAGGTTTTTTTTTCGAATTGGCTAATATGTTGCTAACTGCGAGGTTTTTACAACTTCACCGGGCTAAAAATATATGCTTAAATGTAAGAAAAGAAAGAAAGAAAGAAAATATATTTATTTGCGGAATATGTGTGTTAAGGTTGTTACAAAATTATTTAAGCTTTCCAACATATTCTACCACATAGTGGTGTGCAAATAATTTAATATTTTTATAAGTATAATATAACTAATTATATACACAATGTTTTAATATTCATACGAACAAATAGTTTTATTCTTATTATAATTTGAGTTATAACTTACAAATAATTTTAAAATGATAATAAATTTAGCCCTGTCTACTGTAATCTACCACCAGTAACATTCTAATCCTTAACCCAAAGATAAAAGAAACATGGTATGAGAATTATGACTACAATATTCATTATGTGGGTAAATTTATTTTAATCTTTACCCTTTGTGTTCATTGGTCTTTTGTTCGTTTCTTTTTATTGTAGAAAAATTTTGATTTACCTACCGGTCTAGTTGTGTGCTTAGTTGGCACTTCATAATGTAACTATAATGAAATGCATGATCTAACACTTGAAGGAAGCTTATTTAATTAATTCAAATTGGGAGACGCAATTTCATGTTCCTTAAACATTTGCAAGCATTCCGATCTGGCTGTTGTTTATAAAAATATCAACCAGCACAAGTATTACTTTGTATGGTCTATGTAAATGATTTTCTGATTTTGATACATTATCGGTTACTAAGTATGTATTGTTGAAGCTACAGGTGTTTCAAAGTACTTTCTATTTAAACAAAAATCAAATCTTTATGATATCATTTTGTTCATAACCATTTTTGTGTTAATTCTAGGTAATGTTAAGTGCTCATGGTTAATGACACCAATTTTAGGTCGAACTATAGGATCATTGAAGAATGTCACTCAAACCAACACTAGTCTCAGAAATACAAAATACTATGGAACAGTGGGGTGAAGCAGCATAGTGTTAGTCTTCATTAGTATATAACAAATTAGTTCATTCTAGGCTAGGTTTTTTTTATTAACATACTAATAAAAATATTTGTAAATTGTAATATTATGTATTTGTGTTCATTAAATTTGTATTTTTTCTGTTTTTGCTTCTCATTATAGTCTGACTTTGGTGAAAAATAATAAAGTTATACATTTAAGTAGCTACAATACAACAATCAAAATTATTTAGTAGTTTCTCTATGCTTTGGAAATAAACTACAATTTTATAAAGAAAACTGTTGGAGGATGCAATCCTAGAAAGATATCCACATTTTTTTTAAGAGTATTATCAATATAAAGATTTTTCATGGAAGGTGTGAGACAAGTAGCCTGATTTTCTCACAGTGTCGATCACACTGTGCCATATTCCTGGTGCCATAATGTCAGTGCTTGCCGTCTACATGTTCCGGTTCGGAGGGTAAAATTTTTCCCCGTGTTGGTCTGGAATCCTTTGTAGAATAGACCATCTGCCTTCCTTGCCAGGTAGCTCGTAAAAGGTGAGCATAGGCTCGTAGTCACTAACACCGTGACATCTGACTTGGTGGTAGAGTTTAGCAGCGACTCGACCGGTTTGGTACTACAGCCTTACCTATTCCTGACGCCGTAACGTGTTCCGGTTTGGAGAGTAAGGTAGCCGGTAAACTTACTTTTGCTCGAGACCTAACATCCCGAACTCCGTTTGGCAACGCACCATAACCACCTTTGGTGTCTAGGCGTCGTGAATTTCACCAGCAGGAAATCCAATATCATAAAAAAAACTTTACTCGAGGCTTAACTTCCCGGCCTAAGGTTGGAAAGGGACCATTACCACTGATGTCTCTAGGCGGCGTGAATTTCTTACAATCAGGAAATCCATATGCTTAGTTGCCTTATATCAGTGCTTGCCGTTGAAGTGATCCGGTTAGAAGAATAAGGGAACCTGTAAACTTAACTTTGCTTAAAGTGAATATAATAACATTTTACTTTTGCTTGGGGCCTAATATCCCAGCCGTTTTGGGTTCTGTATCCTGCATACAATATGTAGCAATAATTGCTATTGAAACACCTTTTTCAAGTACAGATTTAGCTTTGTTATCATTATAGTAGTACCCTTTACCAGAACACGACAGCAGCAAACACCAACGTGACAGCATATAAAGGGTTAAATAGTAGTAGTCTTTGGCCGTATACAAAGCTCTAACACCTACATTTATTGAAAACTATGGATGATGTAGATGACACATCAGACATTAACAAAATTTAAGTTTTGGCAAGGCAAAATAAAAAACGAATTTTTTGGAAATGATTAAAAAATTTATTATTTATCTACATATTAAAGTTACTATAAGTATGTTATTATTTAATTAAAATCAGTTAGTGTTGAGAGATCATTGTCATGCGAGAACGAAATTGTGTAGACAAACTATAAAAGTTTACAGACAATTTTATTGAAATGTAATTTAGTTTAAGAGTTAATAAATAAATAAAAAAAAATACTTTATTGCAAACAAAAAGCAAAAATTTACAAAATATAGGAGAAGTAAAAATGCACAAAAGGCAAGTTTACATAGAAAACCTCTTATATTTACACCTCAACCTATCTTATATGGTGTGTAAGTGTGTGTGTTTATAGCACTTTTATCCAATGCAGAAACAGCTGTCTGTTTTTTTTTAATTCTTATTATTTATGTTTTTAACATATTGCCTGCCGTTGATAACTGCCTACTTCAAACTCCATCTGGAACAAAAAAGTTTAAAAGATAAAGAAGTTAACTAAAATAGGTTAGTTTCTAATCCTACATGTTCTTGGTAAATTGTACTGATAATTCATTTGAAATTAAACAATAATTAGGTATTATAAATAAAGGTTAAACGCCCAAAGATGCACTTTGTAAGAATGTTATGTGTACCGATATTCTGTAACAGTTGCTTTTGGGTTTTATTTAGTTCCAAGGCATTCCCAACTTGTTAATATGATATGGTTATAAAGGAAACATGAGTATTAGTCAAATTAAAAGAATATAAATAAATAAATACCTCAGGAAAAATTACACAGTCAGAATCTAATCGAGCAACATTATTTTTATTGTTAAGTTTAAAAAATACAATTTATTTTTCTTGCTGGACCTGGGGATTGACCCTAAATCGCCGCAGAGTCAAGTCCTACACAGGACCATTAGACCACATGTCGAAAGGTTGTTAGTTTTTTTAAATAAAAGTTACAATTATTTATTTATCTTTTCACATACTTTATTCCCATTCCAATAATTGTAAGTAGCTATT
>NJDD01005823.1:2556-34681 GCA_002245505.1 Calephelis nemesis
CTACTCTCATATTTTTTATGTATATTAATCGATTTGAATGCCAAAGTTTTAGAGTTTTAATGAAGGGACAGGTAATCGAGGAAAATATTTTATTTTTGTTTACTTTGTTTAGATGATTTTGACGGTAATTTTGCAGTTTTACTGCGCTTAAATTATAATTATTATAATCATATAATAAATATTAATTATGATATTTAAAAACTAGATGTTGCCCAATGTACGCACAGATATTAAAATGATTTAGCTCTCCCATGGGAATCAACTTAAATAATGGGATACTGTAACTAATAGAGACCATAGTTCTGTTGTGAAGTAAATGAAAATTATCAACAAACAAACACACATTCGAATTTTTATTAATACTGTGGCTTATACACCAATCAAACTCTATTCAAAAATAGTTTGATAACAATTAAGCACATAGAACTACAATGAAGGTGTTTGTGAATACAAAACTGTCTAAATATTTCGTGTTTTCTCGAATTAGCTAACGACATTTCAACTCAACAAAGAATTCGAACCTGAAAACGTAAAAATCAATTAAAAGCGTTAAGAAAATATAAAGTAAATCATAATTTTAAAATGTATTCTCAAATCACTTGCGCTGGCCATTCGATTTGAGCAAAAAAAATATTAAAAGTAATACAATTTATTTATTTTATGGCTGATTTGTTTACTATTTACTTAAATATTCAGAACATCCGAGCACCATTTCGAGCAATAATTTGTAAAAACCTCGTGTAAAAAATCAATTGCTATTCATTTGTCTTGCTCAACGAGAAAAGTCTCAAGAACGGTCTGTTTAAATATTTTTTGGTATTATCGTATTCTCACAGAAATAACTTATAAAAACATGTTAGCGAAGCAACCAGTGACAGACAATACATAGTAAAATCACGATTCGTTTCTTTAATAAACAAACAAAGTACTTTAAGGTTTAACTTTACATCAGATTCTATAACAGTGCCATAAAGCAAATACGAGTTACTTAACATTTGGGTATAGAATCAACATTTAAACCTTGAAGTACCCTATATTTACTAATAATAAATGGGTAGTATATACCTGTTTTTTATTTCCTTCTCCCTAAGAAACTCCTTATGAAAATTTTATGCGATGTTAGATAAGACAAAATGGCAAATAATTTTGTCTGCCATCGCTTTCCTAGCAGATATTATAATATCCAGATTGTTTTATTCCGTAAGAACAACTTGTCCCCCTACATATGTTCGCTTTCCGCCGGCGCCGGTGAGGCACATGAACGAACCTCTGTGATTTAGTTTTATTGTCATCCACCCCCTATTCACTACATTCCAAATAACTTATAAATAGGAAAAGTAGCTACATTGCTCTATATTAAAATTTAATCATGGTATGCGTGGAATAATCAAAACAAAGAAGATTTTTATGGGTGTATATGTGCATATATATAGAGGGCACATGACCTATTAGTAGTTAGTCCAGTAGACAGAAACAAAATTCTTTTAGGTAGAGCACAACCAAAGTACTCACGAGTAACGGAAAATATCACAATGTGATAGGTGACAACTGACAACCTATCGCCAACCGGGCACGTATCCTATCCCGAGCAAATTTTTTTTATTAGAAAATTGGAATAACTCAATGTTCTTTTTGTTGCCCGACCCGGGATTCGAACCCGGGACCTCATGCAGTCATGTCCAACAACTGAACCGCTAGCTTATATTTAACATTTCTTATGATATATTTGACTACTATTCGAGCAAAAGCAGCATGGATTTAAAAAAAAATGAAAAGGAACAAAGGATTTAGGTACTTTAGCTTTGAGTTATAAACTTTGTAAGTTGACCCTATGAGATTGGTTGCTTTTACTTAGGGAGTTGATGTCACCTCTTCCTAGGGTTGTTTTTTTTTATTAAGGTAAAGCAATTGTTTAATAGATAAGTTTGAAGAAACTTTTTTCTTTATAGCTTTTATGAAAGTAAGTTCTTTTCGACTTATCCTAAGTAATGAAACAACGTTTCTAGACAACTCAAAAACGTACGTATTTTTTTAAATATTGTTGGGGCAACCACATTTTAAAAAATTATATGTGACTACTAAATACGCAATATAGCCACCGTACATACATTTTATTAGTAAATGTTATTCCATATTTGTGAATTTTTTGTTGACAACTTTTTGAGTTGTTTGCCAAAAACTATATTTAAAAAAATTGTCTAAGAGATTAAGTCGTAAAGTATTGATTTTCAGAAAAAAGCTTCATGAAAAAAGTTTTCATCAAATTAGTTAATCTAACTATTGCCTTAAAAAAACTAACCCCCAGAAGAGACGCTACCTCTTCTGAATCCACGGCATAGGGTCAAGTGTCAACTAACAAAGTATACAACTTAGAGCCTCTGTAGAACCCAAATCCTTTTTTCCCTTTTTATTATCCTCCAATAATATTTGGAGTAACCTAAGTCATAATAATATAACCTAACCTAAACTATAGAATTATTGAATCGATTTTAAAAATACTGTTATAAGAAATGCCAAATGTAATAAAATAAATTACATCATGAAAAATGCATATTACAATGTTTTACTATGATATGTACATATATACAATATATTGTCTGAAAATAAAATCTATGAAAAATATTGCTTAATATTATTATCAATTCCGAATAGCTCTCCCATTATTGCTCCCAAATTCCTTAGAAAAATAAAGGCCAATAGCTGCCTTATCAAGTAGTTTTTAAAAGTTGAGCCTCAAGTTTCCTTGCCATGTATATCCTACCATATTTTGCGATATCTCATCCAGATTGGTACCGGTGGTACATCAAAATTACTTATTTCAGATACCACTACGTTAGTGTTTCCCACTGTAGTGCTTCAGTTACTTACATAGGAAATGTAGTACTGAGGGCTTAGACTAGCAACGTACAATTATCATATTTGCTCCAATCCATCAGTATGTTTGCCTTTTAAAGCGGTAAAAAATAAGTGACTGGCGAGCAAAGTCACCTCTCGATGCTTGTTTTAAATAGACAAACAAAACACTTTCTAGATGTAGATATATGTCCGACAGCGGGTTAGTGTTAGTTGTGTCTTAATACTGTAGAATTTATACTTGAATATGAAAAAACTTGACGAAAACTGGCTTATTATGTCATAAGCTTCTAGCGAGACGAATTGTATCTCGATTTATTCAGGCCTTCAAAATAACGTACCTATGGCCAATAATTTCGATATAAATACGCATTATTGAACTCCTAATTGAAAAGTTAAATTAAAGAATTATTATAATTCCTCCAGTAAAAGAAATCTGAGATAACAAACATAAGAAAAATAAAAAGTTCTCTTTTTCTGAAGTTTGTTGTAATCAACTTTATGCTATGCTTTGCATGCAAGCTACTAAAAACATTCGCCATTTTAAATAATACATCGCAGAATAATATGTCTTATTAATAAAATACCTGTAGAGTCAAAAACTAATGTGAATTAAAAGTAATGCGATACAAAATTGTATTAAATACTAGTGCCCTGGTACGTGCTTCGCTACGTATAAACTGAAATATTAAAAAATATATATGTAAAAAGTTATTTAATAATTTATTGACCGTTTATATGACCAAACACAGCAAAAGAAAAAAAAACTGAAAAAACATTCAACATGAAAGCACACTCCCCATCTGAAATAAGTTTCAATTTGACTGAAAACTACCCATTAACAAAATGATCCGCCATTTATTGAATTCATTTGTTACAAAAAATGTGATAAATGAAGAACCGCTCTACCGATTTTATGCAAACTTCAGGTTAACCATCTACTAAATAGTCCGAACAAAGCCTAAACATTTGGTTCGGATAGGTAAGTCCGTTCTAGAGTTATAAAATTACAACGAAAAGTGGCATTGGTTTTTACATATATAGATTTGTAGAATCGTCTAGAAACTCGTAGCTTAATCGTTTGTACTTGTATCCTATAAACAAACTGGGAAAATTCAAGCTTATAGAATCGAAATATATTAGAGAATCCTAAAATTATGTTAGTACGCTAAGCCTCGCTCGTACACTTCAAGTGCCTTCCCAACTTCGGTACAGGGGGAGCAGGTGTAAACATTAATGTTTCAAAAATATTATGCAATTTTCAACAATCTGTTCAGGACACAGAGCTTTAGTGTAATGAAGTGCAATTAAAAAATAATAACTGAGAAGTTTTAACACAATTTATTTAGAAACACTTGTACTTTCCACAATATATTTTAATATTTTTTATTTTTATGGTTTAGCTAACCGGTTTCACTATACAAGCATTGTCAGGGCTATATAACAAAAGTGTTTCTAAGTAAATTGTATCAAGAATGGAATTACACCAAACACCGACGATAAGATGTAGAGAAAAAAATTAAATTAATTATAATTTTTAAAAACTGTTTTATTTAATTGTTATTAAAAAAATATACGATCAACTGCTATATTGTTTTTACTTTTAATGTACTTTAGTCGATTTCTCTGGCGTTTGTGGACTGATTTCAAAAATCCTTTTTTTATTTGGAAAAGTATACTTTCGAAGTAATTCCATTGACAATGACGACTCGTGTTGGTCCGGGCTCCTTTGCAGAATAGATCATATGCGTTACTACCAGGTAGCGTGTGAAAGACGAGCACAGGCTTACCGTCACTAACACAGTGACATCAAGGTCATAAACGAAAAATCTTTCGATTAGATTTCGATTTTTCGAGGTCGAAAAATCTTCGCACTATTTATGTAATTCAAATAGGTCTGTGTCAATAGAGAGTGTCAGTGAAAAAGATCTGATATTAGCAGCAATAAAATTGAAATCGAGTTCGTCTGCTAGACCAGACGGTGTACCGCCATACATTGTTAAATACTGTGTGGCTGTTTTTATTAAGCCCTTAACATTTCTGTTTAATTTATCATTAGCTACCAAAGCATTTACCCAAATGTATGGAAGATCTTACGTGTTACACCTATACCTAAACAGAGCAATTCATCCGATATTTCTAATTATAGACCCATTGCCGTTTTATCTGTTTTCGGTAAATTATTTGAAATTATATTAAATCAAATCAAATCAATCATTTATTGCTCCATATTTCACATAAAAGGTATTACAAATTTTTCCCACTTGTTGTTTGAAGGACATATGTACCCTTTTAGGGTGTTGCAAATTGAAGCGGCCCGATCTATTTCAGATTTCACTTTTAAAATTATCTACTAAATAATCGTTTAAAGTATAATAACTCTTTTCTATCAAATTTTTTTTAATTTTTTTGAAAATCTTAGGTCATTCATCTCTGATTTTAATTCATTTAGTTTATTGTAGGTCTTAATTGTTATAACATAAGGTCCGGAACTATGTATTTTTTAATTTTGACGGGGGTAATTCTAAATTATGTTTAAATTTATTTCTAGCTTTGTAGCGTCGAGGGTTGTCTGCTTGCTTTTTAAATAGATCTGGATGTTTTCTGACAAATGTACATAATTAAATAAATAAATAAATGTACATAATACATTGTAATATATATATATATATATATTACAATCATATATATATATATTGAAGGTAAAATTAAAATTTCAAGATTTTTGAAATAGGGTTTGCAGCTTTCAGACTCTTGGATGTTTGCTAGGGTACGTATACATTTTTTTGGGAAATGAATATATCTTATGCGTTTACACTATTTCCTCAAAGTAAAATACCGTACGTGAGCCATGAATTAGCATATGCATAATAGGCAGACATAGCTGTTTGGAGATCGGTAACCCTACGTAATTCCCGTAGTCCATATAAAAAACTACATATTTTTGTTTTAATTTTATTGATATGACTTTTTCAATTTAAGTTAGAGTCGATATTTAATCCTAATAATGAATGTGTCAACGCATTCAAATTTGTTATTATTATAAATAAAGTTTAATTCAAGGGGATTTTTTGGTAGGGCCTAAATTGCAATATTCTTGTTTTAGAGAAATTAATGTCAAGGCAGTGATCATTCATCCATTTAATTATAGTATTAAAAATGTCAGTAAGATTTTGATTTAAATTTATATTATTATTACATGAAGTCAAAAGAGAAATAAGAAGTCATCAACAAATAATACACAGAAATCATTTCATATTTTAGGGAAGTCATTTATGTACAATAAAAATAGGATGCATCCAAGAACACTTCCTTGTAGAATTGAGTTTTGTATTTGTATCACTTTTGATCTAGTCTTACTAATTGTGTTAGTCTCGACGTCATAATTTTCAATTTCTCCCATTTGTTTCCGATTATTTAAATAGGAAGTTAACCATTGCAGTAGCTTACCGCGTAGTTGTAGTAGTTAAGTAGTTACTTGACTAGGCAGATAAATTTATACCTTGATGACAATCAGCATGGATTTAGGTCAAAGCGTTCGACTGTAACAAATCACATAAATTTTATTAACTACGTTACATCTGCCATGGACTCTGGAATGCAGGTTGATGCAGCTTACTTTAACATTCAGAAGGCATTTGACAGAGTAGATAACGATGTTTTGCTGCAAAAATTCTCTTGCCTTGGTTTTACCCCAAAATTACTTCGGTTTTTTGGAAGTTATTTGAAAGATAGATTACAATATGTTCAGCATCGTCTCCTACTAAATAATTTTTCTAGTGTGCTCTGTTCTGCTAAATGTCTTATGTTTGCAGATGATCTTAAATTGTATCTGGAAGTAAGTTGTAAAGAGGATGCGGATAAATTACAGCTCAATATTGATAGTGTTAGGCAGTGGTGTGTTTGTAATAAGTTGGAGATTAATGTTGAAAAATATAAAGTTATCTCTTTTACTCGCTCTCGTCAGCCGCTAACAGACCTCACTTACTCGTGTATACGAGATACGAGATTTAGGAGTGACCTTTGACTCAAAAATTACATTTCGAGAGCATATTGTCAACATTTGCTCTTGAGCGAACAAAATGTTAGGTTATGTAATGAGAATGTCACATAATTTTAATCTACCAAGCTCTACTATCGCACTATACAACGCATACGTACGTACAATTTTAGAATATAATTCAATTGCGTGGGACCCATTTGAACAAAAATATTCGCTACTTTTAGAACGAGTCCAGCGCAAGTTTTTCCGATTTATATTTAAAAAGATGTATGGATACTATCCTTTTTTGTACCCATCTCTATGTGGCTGGTATGACAGACTACTTAACGCTGGAATTGCGACGGAAATTGCATTTGGTAGTCCATATTTATTTAATATTAAATGGAAAAATTGACAACCCTTGCACTCTAGAAAATGTATGGTTATTTGTTCCTTCGTGTTACATGCGAGGTATTGAACCTGCTGTCGGGGCAAGTGGTCGGCGCCGACACCCTTTGCTCATCGAGATGTCGGCGGCGCACACACGTCGCGCGAGTAACGCTCGAGCCATCACACTACTTAATGGCATGCTAACTCAGATCCCAGAAGTTGATATTATATTTGTTTAGATTCATTCAAATCTAGCGCAATAAAATATCTCAGTTATAACTGTTAGTTTTTAAGTAAGAATATTGTAATGTTTATAATAATTATTAAGCTTGTAACGCCTTGGGTATATACCTGTTATGTTACTGGAATTAAATGATAATAAATAAATAAAAAATAAAAATAAACAAAAATTAACGAATTCATACCTACTTAATAACACTAATATTATAAATTTTTAATAACCCCCGTAAAATCTACATATAAGAATAAGAACCTGCTCGATCAAGCCAGCTTTTAAGCAAAAGAACCCGCTTTTAAATTCGTTCGTTTTAAAGTTATGTTACCACAGATAGACAAACATGCACAACACCCCTCTTATTCCGTGAGGGATTATATATAATGAGGGGTGAAATAATGAGTTACATCGCAATGTAAGAAAAACGTCGATTTGAGCTCCTCTTAAAAAAGCTAAAATCACAATGTGAATTTATTTATGTACTGGGAGGCAAACAAGCAGACTGACTTTCTGATGATAAGATATTCATGCCGCCTAGAGATACCAAAGGTAATAATGGTGCGTTACCAAAATGATGCCGGGATGTTAGGCCTCGAGCAAACGTACCTAAGCTTATCGGCTACCTTATCCTCCGAACCTTGACACATCAACGGCAAGCAGTGAAGTTATGGCGACAAACATAGATAAGGCGGGAGTACCAATCCGGTCAAATCGGTGCGAAACTGTACCACCTAGTCAGATGTCACGATGCTAATAACAATAAGCTTTTGCTCGCCTTCTACGAGCAGCTGACAGGAAGGCAGACGGTCTATTCTGCAAATGAGCCTGGATCAACACGGGGAAATAATAAATTTCCAATACTCCAACATCCAAGCGACATAGTTGAACACTGACAGAATATCCATTACATGCGGACAACAATTTTTAAAATGCAGAATACAAGTGGGAATTTCGAAAAGATTTTATTATATCATTCGGTCACGTTCCGCCAAAAGATCGTCTCTTGAGAAGTGGAGGCAGTATGACATGGGTTAACAGCGACGATTCATCGTTGCAACGGATTGTTTTATGATTTTAACGCAACGATTTTTACACCACGCCGATATATCGCTTCTAGGAATGTTATAATTTATTTTTCTTATATCTTAGTCTCCTAGAGACTTGACAATAAAAATATTAAAGCTCCGTTTAATATGTTTTCTTCTATTTTCTTATTTTTTGTGACTTTTTTAATAAATCAATTTATTTACAATTTTTTATCAGGTGTACGATGAAACATGAAAATTCAAACTCTCAAATAAAACATTTTTTGTTCTACCGACGACATTGAAAACACTGTATTTAATATTTAATGTAGCTAAGCAAAAAAACACAGCGAAATAAATGTACAAGTGATGGAAACAGAAATATACAAAAATGTGCAAGTCGAGTTTAAACTTCGCTATTTTAATCATTATTCAAAGAGTTTTAAAATATTAGACACCGAACAAGCACACGAACTTTCTTGATGGTAAGACACAGGGTATTCTACCACCAGTGGTTCCATTGACAATAAGTAATTACCCATTCAAAATGCTTGACAGAGAGGCAAATAAAATCTATTCTACATAGGGGCTGGACCGACACTCGAGAAAAATAAAAAATATTTATAGATTAATACGTGATGCCAAAACACCATTGTTTTATGAAAATTACGCTGCCGGAAAAGCATAAAATTTGACACACTTATAGTTTATGTGTAGGAGAAGTGCAAAACGCTAATATTTTTCAATGATAATGTTTACAAAGTACCTACATTAAATCAATAAATGAAACATTACCCATGCATGCATTTGACTCACACAAACAAATATATTGATGTTGACGATAAAAGATCACAGTTGCACACTAAAAATATTGGAAACCAAGTAGTTGATTCTTAGAAATGAAGATGGCGTTCTTATCAACAAGATATTAAAATTTATTATGATCGAATTTCGACCAATATGCGACCACTAGTAATAATAAAAACATATTTTCAAAAACCTAATAATTTTAAAATTCTACCTCAAAAACTTTTTAAAAATAAACAGACATAAAAAGTTATAACAAAATTGTTCATAAAATTTTATTAGATGCAACCATACCGTAACGTAAGGTACTAAATGTGGAAAATATCTACGAATTTTCTCAAATTACGAGTCCATATTGTGATCAGATCTGGGCGGCGCGATTGAGGATAACAATAAAACTAAATCATCGGGAAGTTATCTATCTTCGTAGTTCGGGAAGCAAGCATGTGTACGAAAATGTATCACAGAGGATAAAATGTTAAATCGTGCGGGGTAATGACTTCCAGGTTTTGTAATTTGCTCTCTTTTCCAGTGAACGACTTTAAGAAAAGAGAGAGTTGCGTTTTAAATTTATTTGTCAAATCGACTCAAACTTAACTTTTTGAATTAAAAAAATTCTGATATAAAAGTTCCAGAAATTACAATAATTTTATTATATATTAGAGTGCTTACGCAGCTCATTATTTATAAGTAAAGCTTTACAACTATTTTGATTCCATTATCTATAATCTTAATATATATAAATTACGCGTCACGTTGTTTGTCCGCGATGGACTCCTAAACTACTTAACCGATTTCAGTCAAAATTGCACACCGTGTACTGTTTTGATACAACTTGAAAGATAGGATAGGATAGGATAGTTTACCTCTCAATGTATGATTAAAAAAATTACCATTCGAGCGTAGCCGGAACAGGCAGCTAGTTTTATACTACAATTGTTAAATTAGTCAAAATGTTTACGTTGTTTATAACACTGACTTACTATAAAACTTACTAATCGTCTACATAGCAAATATGCAATTTATTATTTGCGACTTGATGGCATGAGGTCCCGGGTTCGAATCCCGGGTCGGCCAACAAAAATAAAATTGGATTTTTCCAATTTTCTAATAAAAAAAATGTTGGTCGGGATTGGAAATGTGCCCGGTTGGCGAGAGGCTTGCCACCCATCACATTGTGGGACTTAGATTCTTCGGCTAGTCGTGGGTGGACTGATTGTGTCTCTGCCTACCTCTTCGGGGATATGGGCGTGAAGGTACTTTTTTTTACTTTTTTTCTTTTTTTTCTATTTTATTATTTGCGATTAATTTAATAATAATACGTTTTAAATCATTTTTAACTGACTGATTATTTTTTAAACAGGAACCAATTTAAGTACGAGTATTATCATCATAAACTTGTGGTTTGTGAATTGTGTATTGTTGTTACATTTAACAATGTATTGTTCAAAAATCAACCGTCGTGTCCTAATGAAATTAAATGGGACCACCATCCATCACGCAAATATGAAGTGATATATGAAAATGAACTATACGAAAAAGAATTCATCAAATCAGAAATTGAAGTCGGCTTTTACAATTTAAGTAATAATATAACTAAATAATTAATGAAGATGTCGTCTACATAAAAAATGCGTCATTAGGTAAAACTACCTAACCTAATAAAAATTCCTTCATAAAATCTATTTGAGACTACCTCGGAATCATTTGCTATATTCCGAAAAAATAATTATCAAATCGCGACGTGGTAATGAAATAATTGAAGTCGTTTCTTACTAACTTTAAAAAAAGTATCTTCACGCCCATATCCCCGAAGAGGTAGGCAGAGGCACATCCAGGGCACCCACGACTAGCCGGAGACACTAAGTCCCACAATGTGATATATCCATTCCCTGGCAACTTTTTTGTTATTTGAAAATTGGAAAACCCAAGTTTTCTTTTTGTTGCCCGACCCGGTATTCGAACCCGGGACCTCATGCAGCCAAGTCCAATACCTGAACCGTTAGACCACAGAGGCGACTTGCTTTTAACAATACAATTCTTGAATATTTGAATCAATCACTTTGAATCTTCCACCGGAAATCAAACCCCAGCCTCCCAGATTGACTTCGATTCGACCTGTACACTAACCACTCACACACACACACACACACACACACACACACACTAGTTAATTTTAACAAACCATTCCATAAAATAAGGATTATCTTTATCTGTTTGGCCGCATTTTTAAGCCGCCTTAAATCCCGATAAAATGAAGCAAAATGTCGCCAGTTGATATTATATCAAGGGTGACATTTCACAAATTGCCGATCACATCAATTTTCGATTAGCGGTAATTGGGGTCGATTATATGAAAAATATTGCCGCTCGCCGAAAAATCCTATAAAATGTTTTTTTTTCATTAGCCATTTTGTCTACCTGATATTAAAACCTTGAAAATGCAGATTTTATAGTAAACAACTCCAATGAGAACAGATTGCCACTTTTCGCCCAGAATTGATAGGTTCTTCTTAAAAGGTGCCTTCATTTATATCAGGTTTTAATCTGTTGCCGCCTCGGGCTATGACAGCACTATATATTTTACTATAGTATAGTCAAATGTTATTAAAGTGGATAAAACAGCTCCATTTGTGTTAGAAAAAAAATGTAAAATAACGTTAAAAAAAGTAATGTCATAGATAAATAGAAGGCTAAATGTAATATTTTGTTTTCTATGCAAAAGCGCGGTTTTTTATGGATTATTCCCGCCTTTTCTATTGATTGTAAAAAAAAGTGTAATAAAGTTTTGCTTAGAAAATTGATATACGTAATATTTGTCTACATAATATATTTCTATACAATATATTAATATAAAAGCTCAAACAAAACTCGTTAATACATAAAGTTTTTAGATCAGTCATTCAATACTTAGTCTTTAAAATGACTGTGTTTAAATATAAATTTAATTGAAAATTATACGTCTTCGAATACTGGTTTAAGATTCCATACAAATGCGGGTATTCCGCGGGTTATAACTTATAGTTAATAATTTCAGAACTATTCTATCTTTTTATACATACATCTCTTTTCCGTTGGTCATCGCATTACGTGCGAAAAGATGGAACAATTTCGGTATTTCCTACTGTTTTTAGGGGGGGGGGAAACCGACAAGACATTTACTGTCAAAAAAAGAATCCAGGGTCCAAACTAACATTAACGAAGTCGAACAAAAGAAGGACGTATTATCACCTATTATGCTGCTGCCAATGTAGTCCCAGTAGCCCAAATAAAAAAACCTATGGATTAAAATGGATTTTTTTATACATTTTTTATGATATCGGAAGGCAATCAAGCAGATGGATTTCCTGATGATAAGATATTCACGCCGCCTAAAGACACCTAAGATAATAATGGTGCATTGCCAACCTGAGGCTAGGATGTTAGGCCACGGGCAAAAGTAAGTTTACCAGATGCCTTAGGTATCCTAACGGACCGAAACACGTCAACGGCAAGCTTAAACGTAATGGCGGCCGAAATAGGTAGTGCGGTGGTTCCAATCAGGGCGAGTCGCTATGAAACTCTATTACCTAGTCAGATGTCACGTTTTTAATGACGGTAAGCCTATGCTCACCTTTTACGGGCTGCCTGGCACATGAAAGCAGGTCTATTCTGCAAATGAGCCCGGACCAACAAAGCGAAAAAACTGCAAAATTACGAAGTACTCAACTAATATTAACCTACTTGCATATTTATTTGGATAATATTAGAGCTCCCGAAATGTAATATGGATGTATTCGAGCCGATCGCCTTTAATTATACCACACATCAATAGTTAGGAGATAACTGACCAAATATTTCTCTCCTTCATAAATATGGACATATCGTTACCTTAATTCAATATTCCTTCTTTTCGGATCAGTAAGAAATATCTAACATATAAAAACTAAATAAGTATATAAAAAGACAAAATAGTACAGATGTCTCTATTTTTATATAAGAAGAGTATGCGCGCTAGTCCTTAGGCATCGGTGGTAGACATATTCCGCCCTATAAACACGGAGTAAATTACTCCAATTACAACTTGGTATTATGATCTTTATTTCAATATGATACATACAATAATATAAACTTAATTTTACTCCCACGTTAGTCCATGTCTATAAATAAGATGGATTATGTGCTAGTCTATAAATTACTATGTATCCCTCCTTATTATAATGACACCATACATCTTGTTGGTTAGGCACAAAGGGAAATGATTGATTTATTATACATAGGAATTCAGACTAAAAAGGCGAACCTAATACATTATATCTGTAATTATCTTAAATTTGACAACCTTCAATAATTAAAGATGTAAAAGCATCACGATCACGTCGATTTTCAAACAAAAAGTCCTCATCAAAATCTGGCCACTCGCTTAAAATTTATGATGGAAACACACAAGCAGACACACTCACATAAACACACATACACACACAAAGAGAGAAAAACGTCAAACTTATATTACCCATATTCTTTCATCGGGGGTTTTTTAGTTGAACTTTTACAATAACCTTTTTTCTTCAATCAAAAAAATATGGATTACACATACTATACGGCTTTGCTATAGAGAATAATAAAATATGCAAAGCAACACAACATAAAATGTTAGCAGTGTTTATAAAAAAATCAAACGCTTCACAACAAATGCAAATCCTCGAAGGATTTGGACAGTGAAACTGTGTTCGAATATTTGTCGTCTAAAATACACCGGCTTATTAAAATTACCATTGTTTGGATCATGAATATTTTTGTCGGAATTAAACTCAACTTTACCGGACTGTTAACTACAACAGAGCCCTTACCATGAGTTAACGGCTTGTCAAGTTTACTAGTTTTTCACGTATTGGTCCGGGCTCCTTTGCAGAATAGACCACCTGCCTTCGTGCCTATCAGCTCGTAAAAGGCGAGCATAGGCTTACCGTCACCGGATCTGACTAAGTGGTCGAGTTTCGCAGCGACTCGCCGGGATTGGTACCACCACCTCACCTATTGCTGCCACCATAATGACCAATGCTCGCGTTGACGTGTTCCGGTACGGAGGGTCAAGTAGCCGGTAAACTTACTTTTGCTGGATGCAACATGAACATCCCGGCCTCAGGTTGGCAACGCACCATTACCAACTTTGGTGTCTCTAGGCGGCGTGAATTTCTTACCATAAGGAAATCCGTCTGCTTGTTTGCCTTTCATTATCATAAAAAAAAATACTCGCGACCGTCTCTGTAAATTATTAGTATGACAACTTTGAACAGCGCCTCTATTAGTTATTAAGAGAAACACATTTTTAGACCAAAAATGTCATAGATTTTGACACGTAACTTACCGATCGTAATCTACACCAACTCATGGTAAAGGCTCTGATTAAATAAATTCGAAACGTTTTTACGAATTCTAAATTTGTAGCACACTATAAACTTCAAAGACGAACGTAATTAGATATCGACTCACCGGAAAGTCGACAAATACTTTTAATTAGTTTATTTCCGAAACCTTTATTACATTTAATAAAACTTATAGTTTGAGACCCAAAACTGCCAGACCTTTGTCATTGTATAAAAACCATTTTCCCCGTATTGGTCTCGGGCTCCCTAAGAAATCTTGTATTCTTATATGTGCTTCTGTACTAAGCATCTTGCAGAATCAGAATCAGAAAAAAAAACTTTATTCATTTGAACCATACCTACATGTGGTATTTGTGCGCGTCGAAATTTTTTTAAACTACCACCGGATCGAAACGCGGCCACACACTGAGAAGATCCGGCGAAACAAAACTCAGCGGGCTTGTCTTTTTTCAATAATAATAGTTACAAAATAAACTAGATCAAAAATATAAATTACAATCTTACTTTAACTTAAATAAAAGGTACTACAAATCACATTACAAATTGCAGTGGGAGATTGAAACCTCTATTCCCAAGCATGTTCATCTTCCAAATACTCTGAGACTGTAAAATAAATAGCCTTTTTGACATAATTTTGATTTGATACATTTTTTAAACTTATTTAAAGGTAAATCTCTATTACCTTTACTTTTACTTTTTTTAAATCTCTATTACCAATGGGCAGCTTATTGTAGAAACGTATACATTGAGCCAAAAATTATTTACTAATTTTATGGAGATGAGTTTTGTATGCAGCTAGATTTTTTTTATTCCTCGTATTAATAAAAATAATAAATTAATAAATAGCTCTAATAGCTGCAATAAATGAAAACGGTGAAACTCAAGTTTTTTGGTATAACTCTTTCGCTCGTGGGTGCAACCGCTCACCTGATTAATAGACCCAGGTCTGATACCTTTGTAATGATATTAAAAAAATCCCGTTTTCCCCATATTGGTCTCGGGTTCCTTAAAAAAATCCTGTGTTGTTATAAGTGCTTCTTCTCCTGTACTAAGCAGCTTGCAAGAGGCGAACCTCAAGTTTTCGGTACAATTCTCTCACTCGTGGGTGCAACTGCTCACCTGGTAGACCCAGTTTACTATTCGTGTCCTGATGACGCCATTGCCGTGTTCCAGTTTTTAAGGCGTTAGTAACCGATAACCTTGTATAAGAGGCAACAAATTCCTAGTCTCTGGTCGCAAACTCCCAGTCCAAGCTACTAAGTATCGTCTTTGTTGACTTTTTTTTAATCTCATTAAAAAAAACATAATGAAATGAGGTCTAATTTCTAGTCTCTGGTCGCAAACTCCCAGTTCAAGCTACTAAGTATTGTCTTTGTTGACTTTTTTCAATCTCTTTAAAAAAACATAATGAATTGAGGTCTGGCTATTGAATAAAATCAATGGGTCACGAGCTGCTATAAATACGGTGCAAAAAAGCTTTACAGCTTCTTCGCTAACAGTAAAATCATAGAAATAAGAGATCCTATATATCATAAAATTAAATTCTTTCTGTTATAAAATATTTGCTTATTATCACTGTAGCAAGTAATCATTAAACTAATATTTTAAAGAAAAACTATCTTTTATATATTTTCTTTTTGTTACCCGACCCAGGAATCGAACCCAGGACCTCATGCAGTCAAGTTCAACACCTGGACCGCTAGATCACAGAGGCGATTACGAAAACAGATACTAAAATAAATTTAATAAACAGCTAGGCTCGGGAAAGCAGACATCTAAATATCCATCACACAAAGCTTGCATTCGTCGGCAATCAAACCTGAGCCTTGCGTTTTATGCGTGGAGTAAGGGGTGTACGCTAGTCCCTCGACAAACGAGGCTATCAACCAAGAAATTATAAGCCACCTATCCACAAATAAAGTTTTCCTTCAATACACGTAACTACTGACCGATCGAAATCTGGTATCAATCCCTACCAGTCTTCCTAATTTAATAAAGAACAGACACCCACACCAATATAAAATAGCCACGGATAACATCAAATCTACTTAATTTTATTACTAGTTAATGAAACGTAAATGATTAATTAATATCACATTCAATCCTAATTCAGCTTAAATAAAACAGAAATCTAAACCCCATAAATGATAACTTAACAGGTCATTTACTTTTTAATAAAACTAAATGACATCAACCTACACAGCACTCTACCACCAGTAGTTGTTTTTGCACTTATGTACTTATGTTTTAACCAGTTTTAACTTCTTGGATGAGAGGCAAATGACCTATTCTACTCAGCCGGGCCAACACGAGGGGTAATTTTCTCAATATTTATAAAAATTATAAGTATTATTTTCCCCGTGTTGGTCCGGGCTCCTTTGCAGATTAGACCATCTGCCTTTCTTGTCAGGCAGCTCGTAAAAGGCGAGCATAGGCTTATCATCACTAACACCGTGTCATTTGACTAGATGGTAGAGTTTCGCAGCGACTCGTCCGGATTGGTACCACCGCCTTACCTATTCCTGCCGCCATAACGTCATGACGTATTCCGGTTCGGAGGGTAAGGTAGCCGGTAAACTTACTTTTGCTCGTGGCTTAACATCCTGACCTCAGGTTAGCAACGCACCTTTACCATCTTTGGTGTCTCTAGACGCCGTGAATTTCTTACCATCAGGAAATCCGTCTGCTTGTTTGCCTTCCTATAACGTAAAAAAAAACCATGAAAGTACAATTACTTAGTGCAAATTCAGTGAAATAAGTAACTACAAACCTTTTCAAAGCTTAAGTAAGTACGCTAGGTGGTAATCCACCCAATCCAAATGAGATTTTTCTCCAATGCACGTCACTATTGACAGGTTTCTACAGCGTTGCCGCCATCTCGACTGATCCAAGCCCGACATCAATCCCTGCCGGTCCTCCTAATTGGAAAAGGAACAGACGCCAGCTCGTACCGATGCCAATATTAAAAGAGCAACGTCAAACGCAGTTGGTACTAAGTATCTGTGTTATGTGTCTCTACTTTTTATACAAATAAATATTGAAGTGAAAATTTAATTAGCGACTTTTTTGGAATGGGTAAAAACTTTTAAAATCGACCTGCTCGAAAATTCGTAAGACGGCGCAGGGCACTTGCATGAATAATACGGCGCAGGGCGTTTACGCGAATGTTCGTGTTATCACATTTGTGTACCAATATAAATGAATATTGTATTCTACCACATAGATGATAGTACTTTCATATTGATAATTAAAGCAATTCGTGGAAAATTATTCCCTAACCACTCCAAAATATGAAAAATGCACAACGTTAACATTCAAGTTTTCATTTCTGCCGGCATTCCCGGCAAGCCGTTTTTTTAATTAATAACGTCCGATAATTGATAAAAAAATATTAGGTTTCCTTCTAGCACAGCTCCATAAAAGCACGAGCCCATTTGAAAATGTAATAAAAAAGTAATGATGAGTGACGCAACAATTTTCGTTACTTATTTTGTTTTTCAAAAAGTTAAGAATATGAAAACATTGTACTCATGTCCCATTCTGCTGACAGAAGGGTTACTCTTGAAACTCGTTTTCATACAAACTGGAAATTGAAATCGTATATGCCATTTTTGGTACTCTTGAACACAGGAATAGCTGATTATTTATATCTAGTTCCAACAAAATTCCACTTTTGTTTACGATTAACTAAATGTTAATAAATCGCCAGTATTATGTTTAGGAGTACCTTAAATGACAAACTCTATTCCACTTTCCAGTGCTGCATAAATCGAGCTTCAGGAGCCCGTGTTGGTCCGAGCCCCTTTGCAGAATAGACCTGCCTTCTGATGATCTGCCTTCCTGCCTGGCAGCTCGTAAAAGAACATAGGCTAACTGTCACTAACACCGTGACATCCTACTAGGAGGTAGAGTTTCGCAGCAACTCGTCCGAATTGGTACCATCGCCTTACCTATTCCCGCCTCCATAACGTCAGTGCTTGCCGTTGAAGTGTTCCAGTTAAGAGGATAAGGTAGCCGGTAAGCTTACTTTTGCTCGAGGCCCAACATCCCTCAGGTTGGCAACACAGCATTACCACCTTTGGTGTCTAGGCGGCGCGAATTTCTTACCATTAGGAAATCCGTCTGCTTGTTTGCCTTCTAATGTAATAAAAAAAACCCTACAGTTCGTTGAAACCCTGCGATTTTCTTAGTTTCTCAAAAATCAAACATTTAATTAGAGTGGTAACTTTCAACTTTTAAAAACCCAGAGGATGTTTGTGATGTGTTTTCACTTCTCAATCAACCTAAACTAAATATACCGATGGAAAAGTAAGCATTATTTTTCCAAAATGACTTTCATTTACTTCGTACTGACATTTTTAATTTATTTAACGTTTAATTTAATGCCTCAAAAGTTTTAATTTGTCCCAGAACAATATTTTCTCGCTTGGTCCGCGCCTAAAAACCAACAAGCCAACCTAAATAATATGGAATATGTCAGAAGTTTCGACCGCATGAACAACATGCTTATATCCTGTCCACCATTGTATTAACGACGGAAAATGATGGATGATTTTTAATAACAGTAACAAAAATTCGTTCAAAGTATTTTGATTAAAATTTTCGAATGGCTTTGTGCAAGCAATGAACGATGTTTAAAACCTTTTGTTTTAAAATATGAAGTATCCATATTCCATACTTTTAACTAGTAAACAATATTTAAATTCACCTCCGAAACCCCAATTTCTTAAGTTATTATTTATCTGTTTGCACTTAAACATATTTTTTACAAATAGACCACAAACAATGATCCGTCAACATGACATTTTTAAAATAAAAATAAATCGGAATGATGAGGAGTTTTGGCGCCATCGAGAGAAAATATGGTCGAAGTTTTATCATAATTATTGAATTTCGTGTTGATATTGTCATTTTATGTCATGTCATATTAGTCAATTTTGGTGGCATTTTGTACAATTTTGTTCACTGAAAGTGCACAAATGAAATAATCACGAGGAAATTAGCGTATCATGATACGCTATCTCCTTACATGAGCTTGTGTAATAAGGCCACCGCTTTACCCAAGAGCCTGACTAATGACTAAGTAATTATAATTTATTAAAATTGATATAAAATTTGATGCAAACTTCTACTTGACGAATGGCAAAATACTAACGTGAAGGCCAAAACTTAAAGAAAGAAAGAATAACGTGTCTAACCCATAAAGTGCAGTTTAAAAAGAAAAATGTGCGAACTTATTTTTGTATACATCAAGTTTTTATCTGTTTTATGATCATTCAAAGATCGCATTTTAAAATATATAATCTTAATATATATAAAATACGTGTCACGTTGTTTGTCTGCGATGAACTCCCAAACTACTTAACCGATTTCAATCAAATTTGCACACCGTGTGCAGTTTGATCTAACTTGAAAGATAGGATAACCTACATCTCATTTTATGATCAATAAACTTACCATCCGAGCAAAGCTGGAACAGGCAGCTTACTATTTATAATATTCATGCAATTCAAAGCAACTTTTGTTATGAAACCACTCCCGTCAACGCAACTTTTAGATAGCTATCGAAATTCCTTTGACATGCAATCGTAAAGTCCTCGAACCTGAGGTCATGTTCGATTACACTTCCAGTACCTACCTAGAGAGCGTTTTTCGGTAAGTCCAAAAATCTAGTTTATTTATTTATTTTTAATTTTATGTGAAAGATCTGCAAACAAGCACTCTCCTAATGGTAAGACATAACCGTGGCCTATAGACACCATACATGTTACTGGTGCGTCGCATGTTGTTGAACAGCACTCTACTACGTCTTGTTAGTGGTGACCTATATTTTTACAAGTGCTCGCCTCTTATGAGCTGCCTGGCAGAGAGGTAGATGATATATTCGACTCAGAGGAACCGGCTCACCAGGTGGTAAATGTGATTTTGAAGTTGCAATATCTCTGAAAATTCTAAGAATGGCTGATTGGTTGCTTCTATAATATTAGATTCGATTATACAAAAAATAATAATTAGTCGATCGCCTCTGTGTTCTGCGGTCCGGGTGTTGGACTTGACTGCATGAGGTCTCGGGTTCGAATCCCGGGTTGGCCAACAAAAAGAAAATCGGATTTTTCTAATAAAAAAAAAGTTGGTCGGAATTGGAAATGTGCCCGGTTGGCGATAAGCTTGCCACCTATCACATTATGGGACTTAATATCTTCGGCTGGTCGTGGGTGCCCTGGTTGTGCCTCTGCCTACCTCTTCGGGGATATGAGCGTGAAGATACTTTTTTTTAATTAGTAACATACACTATTCCAAAACCGTTATTTTGCGAGTTGCTAACTTTGTTGGTACAATGTTTTGATGTGTGTACACTATGCCTATCCCTTAGTCGTAGTAGAAATCAATTCTACACCTCTTTAAAGATGATTAGGACTACTATAGGTAAATATATATATATATTTAAAATTAAATAGAATTTGATTTAAAAGACTCGAATATTTCTACTCACTTTTTTACGCATCCAGAGGCAAGGAAACTAATACAAACAGCCTAAATGAATTTTTAAAATGAATATGTATTATTTTGAACGGAAATTACAGATGGTCACACTGTCGTCCGATCCTATGTTATTTCAATTCTCTCTAAAAACAATGTTAAACGGAAATTGAATACTCCAAATATATATATATCCTGAACATTGATTGAACGAATATTTGCGTACCAATGTATTATAAGTTGTACAGAGTGATTGTTTCTAAAATGTGATTTGTTTAAGAGGCATGTAAATGTATATTTAACCGGACTTCAAAAGGGATTGATGATTCGTTAGCATGTTTTTCCCCGTGGTTGTCCGGGCTCCTTTGCAGAATAGACCATCTGCCTTTCTGTGCCAGGCAGCTCGTAAAAGGCGAGTATAGGCTTACCATCACTAACTGTGACATCTGACTAGCTGGTAGATACTTGCAACGACTCGCCTGGATTGGTACCACTGCTTTACCTATACCTGGGTAAGGTAGCCGGTAAACTTACTTTTGCTCGAGGCCTAACATCCCGTCCTCAGGTTGGCAACGCACCTTTACCACCTTTGGTGTCTCTAGGCGGCTTGAATTTTTTAACATCAGGAAATCCGTCTGCTTGTTTGCCTTCCTATAAAAAAAAAGTTTTAACCGGTCTTCAAAAAGGATTGATGATTCGTTAGCATGTTTTATTGTATCAGTGTTACCAATAACTGAACCAGTAACGAATGGTTTTTGATTTTTTATACATTTGACCTTGATTTCCTCATTTGTGAGTTTTACTTTTCTCGGTTTGTGAGTTTTAGTTTTCGCAATTAACCTCATAACGGTTTAAACGTTTCAGCGGATAACCTCATAAAACCACTTTTGGATCTTGATCAAATTAATTTTATCTCCAAATCATCATCATATCTCCAAAGAGTTAAGCAGAGGCACAACCAGGGCACCCACGACTAGCCGAAGACACTAAATCCCACATTGTGTAACAATGATAGGTGGCAAGCCTATCGCCAACAGGGCACATATCCAATCTTGAACTTCATTTTTTTATTAGGAAATGGGATAAACCACATTTTATTTCTGTTGCCCGACCCGAGAATTGAACCCGGGACCTCATGTAGTCAAGTCCAACACCTGGACTACTAGACCACAGAGGCGAAAAAAGAATTATCAAAACGCTAAGTGGTAATGAAATTGACGTCGTTTTTTTGTAGTTTACAGTGCTTAAGTTATTGATTAAAGTTTCTTAAAGTTTATTTACAATGGAAATAAATAGCCTTCTACAGCAAAAGTGAAAAAATACAAACATTTAATATACAAGTGAGTGCAGGGAATAGTGTGAATGGAGCGTTGGGTAGGCTATTCCAAAGCGAGGTTTTGAGTCAAAAAGCTAGACTCGCTTTGCATAATTCTGTGCTTATCCCAACGTTATTGTATGGAAGTGAGAGTTGGGTATGTCAGAAAGATCATGAAAGTAGGATAAATGCGGTCGAAATGAGAGCACTACGGAAAATCTGTGGTGTAACGCTCGCTGACCGCATTCGTATCAGTGAGATCCGAGAAAGAGTGGGATTGAAAGAAAGTGTTGGTGTTAAAATGCGAAAGGGCATGCTCCGCTGGTTCGGGCATGTGGAAAGAATGACAGATGAAAGATTGACAAAGCAGATATACAATGCGAATGTGGATGGATGTAGGTACCCGGGGAGACCAAGGCTGACATTTCACGATCAGATCAATCGAATATTATCCGAGGGTGGTGTCAAGAGTCTCCGAAACCGGCGTGTTTGTATGAAAAGGGTAATGAATGTGAAGGAAGCAAGACAGGTTTGTCAGGATCGTGAGGTCTGGCACTCGATACTCTCTGCCTACCTCGTAAGGGACTTGGCGTGAAGATATGTATGTATGTATGTATGTATTTAATATACAATTAAAAAATGTTTTAAAACTGCTCATGGATAAATAACAGCTTTGTTATTTTAGATTTCTAATCATACACCAATTGAAAAGCCGAATTCTACTATTATTGGACAGTTTTATGTGTTAGTCTTCGTTTATTAAAATAAAACCCACTTACAGATGCCAAACAGAAAGGAGATAGACCATTTACTTATCTAATGTTTAAAACACTCTAATCATTTAATCCTTTTCTATGAAATTAAATCTGTGTCACTTGTCACTTTCTTTTCGTATTATATTTGCAAAAAATATGTAAGATTTGAGGTAGTAAAAAAAAGTAGATCCCAAAGCTGTGACACTTTGTCATCACCATTCCCATCAACATACACATACATACATATCTTCAAGCCAAGTCCCTTACAATGTAGGCAGAGAGTTAGCCATGCCCATCAATATCATCATGAGTTCTTTTGCTCATAAATGCTCTTCGGCGTGGCATCACAGAGTTTACACAAAACGTGGTCAAGTACGATACCCTTGTACATTTAATATTTTGGAATGGTTAGGGAAAAAAATGCACGAATTGCTTTAATTATGTATCAGTATGAAAGTACTATCATTTATGTGGTAGAGTACAATATTCATTTATTGCGCTATCGTACACAAACATGACAACACTAGCATTTCGCGAAAGCGAAGACGAAAAAATAAACGAAACAACATACATTTTTTCCGCGCCGTAGAAAGAGAGGGGGATACTCTCCAATTGTCTTATGAATTTTCGATCAGGTCACGTGTCCTGACGCGAGTTTAGAAGTTTTTACCCATTCCAAAAAAAGTGCGAAAGGCCGCTAAAGAAGTTTTCACTTCAAAAAAATTAAGATAATTACATAACTTTTTTAATAGATTATATTTACGATCATCCTTTAAATATCAAAGGAGTCATAATAAATATTTGTAAAAGCGTGTAATACAATTTCAGATGAAAGGCTTCAGACGGGTAAGTGAGGGAGCATGTTGAAGGAACCTAAGTCGGTCGCTTCCGGTGTCCGTCACGTGGGAACGACTTCCGGCGAGGCGCCAGTCCGGCTCTCCGCTTACAATCACTTAGCTCGAGAATCCTAGGAAACTTGTGTAAACACGTACCAAACTGATGTTTGACCATAGCTCCGAAGATAATACTTTATTAAATGAAGAAAGGGATCTAAGAAATTGTTTGTCTAGTTACAGCTGACGTAGGCATAAAGAGTAAAGTAGAGTACGAGCGTGAGCGTTATCACCTCTGTGGTCTAGCGGTTCAGATGTTGAACTTGACTGCATGAGGTCCTGGTTTCAAATCCCGGGTCGGGCAACAAAAAGAAAATTTTTGGTTTTCTCATTTTCTAATAAAAAAAAAAGGTTACTCGGCATTGGATATTTATCCGGTTGGTGATAGGCTTGCCACCTATCAGATTATGGGACTTAGTGTCTTCGGCTAGTCGTGGGTGCCCTGTTTGTGCCTCTGCCTACCTCTTCGGGGATATGGACGTGAAGATACTTTTTTACGAGCGTGGCACTCAGCACTTAATGTTTTGTAAAGCACTGGGCTAGCATAGTTTTATTTTTTTATTAAATAATTCTAGGTAGATAGGTACCACCGCAGAGGTCTACGGAAGACTTAAAAGTCTTCCAAGATCGAAAATTGACGAAAATAAATCTTCAAGACAATGTTATGTCAAATCGAGGACAATTTTAAAGTTTAATAATTTTCTGGAGTATTTTTCAGAAAATACTTAACCGATTTTGATTTATTTCAGACCGCCTCAATACGGAGAGGTTAGCCAAACACACCTTTTGCCAACGATCAACAGCAAGTTGTAAATTCTCGATGAAGATAGATAATTATGTGGCAGTTAATCTATTTTCTTTCTTTAAATTTTCAAAAAAACATTCTTTCTTAATTTTCAAATTCATTTTAAAATCTAGCTACCACCTCAAAAATTTTCAGGAAAAAAATTATTTTTTTTTTATTCATTTATTTATTTGCTTCAAATGCGATTTAACATGTAATGCTATTGAGGGGTAACGACAAGAAATTCCCAATATTACTCGTTCTTTTAAATGGCTTATATTATGTTGCAAACCTCGCGGTTTCCACAACTTAACCGGACTTGATTTTCATTCACGCACATACATACATTCTCGTTTCACGAGATATAGAGATTATACATTTTTTTTCAATTTAATTACATGAACCAGAAATAAAATTTAAAAAGTATCTACTTAAACCATCTTCTTCTTCTCTTATTTATAATAATCGATTCCTGTTCGTTCGTCTCCCTAAAACTCAGTAATTGCTGGATTTATTTGGCTTATTTTGAATTAAGTATTTGTAGAAATTTAAAAGTTATAAAAAAGGAAAAATTACGAGGAAACTAGGAAAAACATTTTAAGTCTTCCCATACAAACAGAACGGATGGAATGAAGTTCACCGGGACAGCTAGTTTCCTATAGGTTCAACCGTCCGTATTCCCAACTGTGGTTATCAAAAGTAGCTAATACATTGATTATCTCTCCGACCATTGTTTTTGACAAGTCAATTTCGCTACCGACAGCACTAAAAAACTTTCAACTTCACAAAACATTATTTATTAAACTACCCTCCACTTTTTATGTGCCTAAGATTTTATACCAGATTTTGGGTATATTTGGTGTTACCAGAAGTAGTAGTATTACCAGAAATCTAGTCACTTTTTTCAGATCAGCTCTTGTTGATAAAATCAATTTCAATACCAAAGTATGCAGAACATAAACTAATTACTGTGTCATTAATTGGGTTTCGCCGATTTTTCGTTATATACTCACCACATATTATCATATCAGGATCGTCAATACAACATCTCAACTACTTGCCATATTTAATTTATAAAATTAAAGTCATAAAACGTCACTTCAATAAGGACTGATTTCGAATAAAAGTAGAAAAAAGTTAAGATAATTGTAGGTAAACAAGAGCTGTCAGCTGACATCTAGTAGCAACAATGTAATTCATACTACTTTGCCGACTACAGATACGAACAGAGCTGCACCAAACCAAAAATTTGTTTCTGTAGGCCAGTGTTATTCAAGATCACAATGGAAGATCACTTTATTTTTAATAATAGACTACGAGGAATCGGCGCATGAGTACCGAAAACTATTCCACCTCAATTTTTTTATGCGATCCTCTTCAAGTTGCCCTCCTAATGATATAAATGCATGTTGCCATGGCGCGACCCGATGCCATATTGTTTAAACCGAAATTGTTAAAACAATTGCAAGGAATTGTTATTTTTCAACCGGACATTTTTTTTATATTCTTTATTGAAATACCAATAAAAATATATTATGACTTTTCACGATGACGTTAACATTTTCAAAGATATGAATTTTTAAACGTCCGAAAAATCTCAAATTTGGGTACTTTCGATCCATGAAAAATATATTAAAGAAAAACGTAATGTTTAAGTAATATTTTTTTAAATCCTCTATACAATAGTTTCCTCTATACAATAGATTCCTCCTAGTCTATAAATGTTGGATACTTATTTCAAAAACTAACCGCTGTAAAACTTCAGAAACTGACGTAAACTATTTCGTTAAGTACCATGTTGCTATTTGATCATTCTTTTTTCGAAAGATAGCAAATGTGTCCGAAATGCCCCACATATTTTTTATCATCATCCTACCATTGGTTTTTGAGTTACACTTATTAATACAGACATTTTTCATTATATGTATAAGTGAAAAATATATGCACTTATAAGTATGGCTCAAAAACCAATAGTCAGAACATATTTAAATTGACGTGGTGGATCATGACCTACCTTTCTAATAAAGAACCATCAAAATCGGTTTACTGTTGGACGAGTAAACGCGTAACAAACATATAAAAATTAAACAATAAACAGTCAAATTGTAAGCCTCCTACTTTTTGTTTGTTATTAAAAATAACAGTGTTGTCACAATAAAATATTCCCTGATTTCGGGGTAAATTGTTTTCATTATTGATTACAAAATTATAAGAATTATAGTAAAACTGTCATGTATACCCATTATAGCCTACTTACTAGTGATGAATTGGCTTTACTTAAATGCATATTTTTACAAAAATGTTGTTTTTATGTTTTTATATTATATATTATATTATACTAATTATAATTATTATAATAATTGTATATATGTTTGTAATGTTGACAATTTTGTTGAAATGTAATTTAGTTTAAGAGTTTATAATTTAAAAAAAAATATTAATGGGTTAAAACTTATTACCACGCTTGTAACATTCAAATATACGACACTAGCGGCCCGCCTTGGTTATGAAATATACTTATAAACCTTCCTCTTCAATCACTTTATCTATAAAAAAACCGCATCAATATAGCATACAAAGGGAAACAGGGACAGAGGAAGCGACTTTGTTTTATACTATGTAGTGATATTAATAGAATATTCATAAAGGAAAACATACTTAATTCATTCGCAAATCCAGAACACAATCTGAGCAAAATACTCAGAAACATATTTGATTACGAGAGGTAAAGTGCGTAGTTGTTCTTGTATTGCCCTTTACGAGCAACCCTAACGATTATTTCCTCCATTGTGAAATTCGCGGCTGCTGCCAAGATCCCGCAGAGAAAGAGCTAAACTTACAAAAGTTTCCGACTTGTTCAAATGACCGGCTTTTGTTAGAGAGCGACTTATTGTTCGGGACAGATTGCGGGGGATCAGCATGGGGCGCCGGCCGATTTGAGCTACGATACTAAATGTATGTGAGATTTTAAAGAAAAGTGTAATAAAAATATTAAACACTAGTATTTGCCCGTGACGTTGCCCGTAGTTAATAGTCATACCGAAATATTTATTCAGGATAAAAAATATTTTATGTGCTATTTATTCCAAGTTACCTTCTATGTGTGTGTCAAATTTTGTAAAAAATCGATTCAGCAGTTTTTGCGTGAAAGAGTAAACAAACAAACATACAAACTTTCGTATTTTTGATATTAATAAGGTTGGTTACTTACAGTGGAAAATTCGTGTCTTTAATATATAACGTCCTCACTCAAAGATGTCAATTATCTTTTAGGCAAATAAGCCACAATTTTCCATACGTAATTGTGAAAATTTTTTTTATTATATTGAAGGGAAACAAAACAATGGATTTCCTGATGATAAGAAATGCACGCTGCCTAGAGACACCCAGTGTGTGTGTGTGTGTGGTGCATTGCCAACCTGATTGTCAGGCCTCGATCAATTTATCCTTGATTTTGGCAATTCAACTAACCTGAATGATTATTTCTATCCTAACGGTTTTCTTAGGTACGTACCTAAAATCACTAAAGCTTTAAGCTAAGCTAAGCTAACTGAGTAATTATTAATCAGCTCATGTTATTAACTGAAATTTATATCAACGGTTGAAACAAAATCTCTCTAAACTACGTGTACACTTTTAAGGTTCGTGCTGAAAAGTTTATGTATTTAAAAAAAATATTTAAACTCACCTAATTTGATTGAAGTTTGAAGTTATAATAATAGACAAAGAAATGTTTTTATGCCCATCATATTATTATATTAAAATACTTAATTGTAATTTATAAAAGTTCTATTTTATTTGTAAGTTATATTTACGTCCATATCCTAGAAGTGGTAGGCAGAGGTACAACCAAGGTACGCGAGACTAGCCGATGACATTAAATCTCACAATGGGATAGATGACAAGCTTATCGACTACCGGGCGCCTATACTCAATTCTGGACAACGTTATTTTTATAAGAAGTTGAAAGAACAAAATAACTTTTGTTGTATGTCCGACATACGGGATTGAACCCAGGATTTCATGAAATATACCAATTCAAAGGCGACACTAACATACCAATTCGATAAAATACCTTATCTTATACATAGAAAAAAAATCTTAATAATATCAGAGATTAGTAAATATAACATTATAGTGTCTTTGGAAATATTAAGGAAAATGTTAGAAGTTAGCTAATAAAAAAAGTAAAAGCAATATTGTGTACAATGTAGTTATAACAAAGAACAAAGTACTAATTCACTAATGTCTATATTTTTCATCAGTAGCTTCTAAATCACAAATATATCAAAAATCGTTAATTTAACTTCTGAGGATTTGTATTATGTACTAGCTATCCCGGCGAACTTCTATCCCAGCCGTTCAGTTTGTATGTAAAAGTCATATATTTTTTTTAACACCCTGCAAATTTTCCAGATTCTCTCTTCATGAGAACTTTCTCCCAACAATAACTAATACAATAAAAAATAATCACCTAAATCGCTCTTGTCGTTCGGAAGTTATGCGCTTATCAACACATTCCTGCCGCCATAACGTCATAACGTGTTCCGGTTCGGAGGGTAAGGTAGACGGTAAACTTACTTTTGCTCGAGGCCTAACATCCTGACCTCAGGTTGGCAACGCACCATTACCACCTTTGGTGTTTCTAGGTGGCGGGAATTTCTTACCGTCAGGAAATCCGTCTGCTTGTTTGCCTTCCAATACCATTAAAAATAAGCGATTAATTTTTGTACTATTATAGATTATTGATTCAGTTGCAACTGAACCTATTAACGAAATACTTTTTTTTTTCAATTTAACCAACACCGTGATGTATTTTCTACAAACAATAAACTATAGCCAAAGATCCATGCAATACATAAATGTCCGTTGGCGAGTAGTACCATGCAGTACGTCCCGACGTCGCCGCCACGGATCAGTTGTTTTGGCTCCAAAAAGAAAAGCACCCTTGAACTTTAACCTCATACATCTTTCCTCCAACAATTTAGTGTATTCTCTAAACTTTTCGTAAATATTATATTTAAAGTCATAATGATTCTCCGTCAGTTGTTTATAACAAATAGAAAATTTTATTGCAAATAATACAGCCACCATAGATGGTTTTTAGCCACCACAGAGATTTTATTTAGTATAAAAATTTGAAGTAAAGTATGTATTTATAGTTAAAATCGTTGCAATGATGTTTTTGTATATTTCTCATGTGTACTTGTCAAGATATTAATTAACAGAAACCATCATTTTTATGACATTATTTACGGCGATTCATAAACTTTGTGAATTATTTGAACAAGAAGCGTTTTTTTTCACATTTTCTTTATAAATGTACTAAACTAAAATGATTGGGTATAATAACTATAAAATGACTTAAAAACAGAAAGCTTGCTGCATTTTAATATGAAAAGATATTTTAAAATGTATTTTAACAACAATTCATTTCATTTTAAATTAATTTCGATAGTTTACAGCTTGTGTTCAGTTAAAGGATAATCAGTTTCCCAAAAAAATGTAATACGTATGTGTAGTTTTAAGAGCTAACTTAAGTTATTGTAAATTTTCGTTAAGAAATTTGGCAGGTGGCTCTGGCGTGATCCGAAGACGGACATATCCCGTATTTATAGAAACCCAGATTTGTCTGTCGCTACGAAAAAAACGAAAGTCTGACATGATGCCTTCACGGCTGAATCTCGGGTAAAAGATTTTGACGTTATAGTTAATGTTATTATTCAATCACTAAAGATGATTCAATTCAGGGGAAATATTAAAAATCGTGAGGTTGGTAACACAACAGTCATTTAAAAAAAACACGCTGTTAAAGCTATCCTTCAATTTAATTTCAAATTAGTTTTTAATTTAGAATTTCCATTTTCAAATTTTAAATTTAGTTTTTTATTTAAAATCCTATTAGGTTTTTTGATATCTCATTTTTTTGTTACTCATTACTGATTAATTTCGTTTTCTTAATTACTTACATCAATTTAAGACACATCCTTTATATTTCTATTTTGATGAAACATAGTTTGGATTTTAATTTGGACTCTTATTATTTTTATAATAATTACCGGACAAAAATGTAATAAAAAGACAAAATCAGAAAAATATACTATTGTATTTATCCTTGTAAACTGTCTCATATATTTTTTCTGGAATATGTCCAATGGTCAGACAAAGCTCTTGCGAAGTTCTATTGTGTGTGAGATTTGCGTTGTACAAAATCACAAAAGCTACGGCTTACTCTATCGTAACTGGTTACAATGTTGCTACGGCGTAGCAACAAACTTTGTAAAAGAAAATACTTCGTCAATTTTTTCTTATAAAGTTTAAAGTTATCTTCCGTATACAATCCTTATGAAGTTGATTTTTGAAAAAGTAGTCCATATTTGATCTGCTGCCTTACTCCCGACAGCTTCGAGTTCTATATCAATCGAGTTTGTTTCAAATTTACGTCAATTCTTAGTCATGAAGTTGACACTAGCGCACAATCGAACTGTGGCTCAAATTGGAATTCATGTAAATCGAGAAATTCGTTAGAATCGAAAAATGCTTACTCCTCACTCCATCTGGCATTCGTGAAAAGAGTTTCTGGATCGAAAATAAACGTCAAATAATTCGATACAATAAAAAGTACTTCTTGTAGGATCGAGTGGTGTTGTTTTGTCATTTACTTGTGAATTATCTAAAAATACAAGTTATTATCGCTCGTGTTGTTGCATTTTTTAATGTCCTTGATGAAGCAAATCGAGTAAGCTTACGTGCGAGAAGAAATATGTTAAGAATTAGTCGTTATAACTTACGAGCGATGTAAATGGTTCCAGGAGAATTCCGCATGAATTATCGCCTGACGAAAGAATTATTTGCAGTATTGGTAGCAGACTTACCACCTTATATGAAGAAATCACCTAGACGAAGCGATATTTCTATCGCAAGTTTAATTTTAATGTCAGTGTTAATTACAACGGCGTCAGTGCTCGCCAAAGTCGTGTTCCAGTTTAGGGTGAATTGAAGAAAGATGCTCACCATTTTAGCCTTGAGCCGGAAAAGCGCCATTGCCGTCTTCATTGCCTATATTAATTGTGTATTTCTCCATTAAAGAGATCTATGCGATTCTTTGCTATGCAACTTCATAAAGAAATTTTTTCCGAATTTAAAAAGAAATAATTGTAAAGCATTGTGCAGCAACTTGCAAGGTTAGTGATCCACTGCCTTGCCTATTCTCGCCGCCACAATGACTGTCAGGTTCCGG
>NJDD01005823.1:35360-92738 GCA_002245505.1 Calephelis nemesis
CACGATTCGTATTTGCTCGGGAGTAACGATTTAAATCGAGTTCGGATCAGAATCGAGTACGAATCAGAAACAAACTCGAGATTGGATCAATTTCGGGAGTAAGCCCCTTGGTCATGCGATTAGCCGTGACAGCGTAATAGACAGACAGATTTTTTATTAACATAGCATACGTACGTACGGAGTATCTCATTCAAAAACAGTAGTTTTTAAGTTATTGTAAATATAAAACGATATTACAAAAAAGTATCTTCACGCTCATATCTCTGAAGGGGGCACTTCCCGAGCATACTAAAAACTTACCATTCAATAAATTTAAAAAATGTATGAAAAATAAGTTGTATGGTTAAGGTTATTATAAGATTTCAAAATATATAGAAGACAGAAGTGGTTGGGATTAATTGTTATTCATACCAATCTCTACAAATTAATATATGTAATGAACTTTTGTAAATTAGATTTATAAAAAAAAAGACAAGCCAGCTGAAATTCTTTCGCCGGATCTTCTCAGTGAGTGGCCGCGTTCCGATCTGGTGGCAGTTTTTGGAATTATATAGACGCGTCAAAAGAATCTTTGTATACAAGAATAAATCTATTTTAAATTTGAATTTGAAAGGCACAACCAGGGCACCCATGTCTAGCCGAAGACACCATGTCCCACAATGTGATAGGTGGCAAGCATATCGTCAACCGCGCACGTATTCAATCCCGAGCAACATTTTTTTATTAGAAAATTGGAAAAACCAAATTTTCTTTTTGTTGCCCAACCCGGGATTCGAACCCGGGACCTCATGCAGTCAAGTCCAACACATTAACCGCTTGACCACAGAGGCGATAAATCTGAAAAAAGTCATTCTCGGATACAGTTTTCGAAAATTGTGTCTTACCTTGTATATTTTGCATTTAATACATATACATTCGCACTCGCTCAACTAGATTTCACAGGACAAACATTTAACCTTTTATTAAAACTGAACAAACAAATTCATTTTCATCTTTCATTTCATTTCATTAAAGTCAAGAAGGTGTAAGTCAAACCAATAAATACTTATCTTTTATTACACAGTAAAGTTGCATGCACCGATAGACGAAGTCAGCTCCCTAAAGATTCGTTCTGATATTTGTCCATAAAATGTTTCATTGCTAAAGGGAATGTATATAAATGACTGCCTTCATACAAATGTTGCTATAAGCGGAATAATATAACTGTTTTTTTTATTTCAATATTAATTTACTGTAATTACAGTGTAACAAAATGAAAGTAGCTTTCACATATTACAACGTATTGCACTCTTTTTTTTGACATACCTAGAATATCTCACCTTTTTCGTTTATCTTAATTTTAATTTAATTTTTTAAATGAATGTGTAAAAATACGATTTTTTACGCGACTCTTTTAATTCGTTAAAATCAGAATTTCCAGCACCATTTATTTTAATCTACAGATTATCTAAATTATATAAATATAAATATATTTCGGAGTCGAACTTTTTGAAACTTTTTCTTTGTTACAAGTATATTGTGGAATAAAGTTCAACTTGTATTGTCCCTAAAACAATAGTATTATTACGGTAATCTATCCAAAAATTAAGTTTTCAAACTACTTTGGTTCATTTAATTTAAAAAAAATGTTTAAATGTTTCATCATGTCTCATATTGTTAAACAAATAAAATTATGCTTAAGGCCCCATACTCAGTCAGTCAGAAGAGCCAATCACCGCGCTCCCCCGTTCCATGTTTACTATGAACAATGGCGCTCTAAAGTAAACGTTTTAAGCGACAAATCACTATTTTTGACACTATAAAAGCAATTTGAAAAAAGTATGAAAACTGAAACACTTATCTTTTAGGTATAGTACTTATCTTTGTTTATGTTAAATCTGGTGTTGATATTTTCATATTTGAAGTAGACATTTGCGTTTTGCTTTCAAAAAAGGTTTAACTTTTTGATTTTTTTTTTTCGAGCCAAGTGAAATGAATCGTGTTTTGAAAAAACTAGTCTAGTAAAGCATATTCATGTTAATCTTGTGTATTTTTGTCAGCAAGATCCATAACTGCTTTGTATGAAAAAAACAGTAAACTGCTGACGGATTTTATCGTATATGGCCCCTTAAACAAAAAAGAATGGAAAACAAAACGTTCTTTATTTGAATGAACCTCTGAATGTCGTTATCCGCGCCACCGTGGCCACAGCCTTAATCGCTCAAACCATAATACGCAACAGATGTTAGAACAATAAAAACTTTAAATTAAATATAATATTTTACCTTAATAACGTCATTCGCTACACGCCGCTCAACAAAAACATTATTCTTAGAAAATTCAGATTATATTAACATAACCGCTTTGTTAAATGAAGTTGAGATAATTTGTGGACGAAGTTCGGCCTGTAATACCAAATTGTTGCAAATTGTTGGATAAGACTGTGTGAGACAACTGTTAGTTTTAATTAAATTGCTGGTAACGTTCGCGGGGAGGTCCTGGAATGGCGAAATTATTCTAATCTTATGCCTGTCATTGTTTCGGGGACGAGGAATTACGTGAAATACTACGCAGGTCATTTATGATTGGTCAGATATGATTTATGGTGATCTCTATCTTTGGAAAAGAAAGTATCTGCTCCAGATTTATACTCAGATATTACTTCATAGTTTTATAAATGGTCGTAATGAAGAGTGCGAATTTTCAGTGTAAAATCTTATACAATTAGGCTAATTATTCAGATTAAATAAAATATCTTGACTGGCTAAATGTGTTATGTTAGTATGCCAGTATGAGGTAATTTCATATTAGTTCATATTGTTTTAGTATCTGTTTTTGGGTATTTGGTACATAAATACATGGTTTGGTACATATTTGATCTATATTAGCCTAAACGTTGACTGGAAGAGAATGCATTTATCATTAAATTCGCCTTCTAACTCACAATTTTTATTAAAAATAACAATGAAAAATAAAATAAATAAACGAATTTTATAACTGATATAGGTGTTAGTTGACAACACTAGCGAAAAGAAAATGAATAAATGAATATTACATATAACAACCACATCTTAGTATATCTTAGGAATTATCATCAATCATCATCGCCTCTGTGGTCTAGCGGTTAGGCGTCGGACTTGACTTCATGAAGTCCCGGGTATGTTTCAATCTCCGTTTTGGGTAATTATAAAACTAGAAAAAGTGTATTTTCAATTTTTATTAAAAATAAGCTTGCCCTGGATTGAATATGTGCCTGGTTGTTTGTGGGATTTCAAGTCTTCGGGTAGTCGTGGGTGCCCTGGTTGTACCTCTGCCTGCGTCTTCGGGGATATGGGCGTAATCATACATTTATCATCACCAAATACCTGCCCTTATCGAGAATCGTGTTTATTTAAACCTTGTTGGTCCGGGCTCCTTTGTAGAATAGACCATCTGCCTTCCTGTGCTAGTGCTAGGCAGCTCGTAAAAGGCGAGCATAGGCTTGCCGTCACTAGCACCGTGATATTTGACTAGGTGGTAGAGTTTCGCAGCGACTCGCCCGAATTGGTACCACCGCCTTACCTATTCCTGCCGCCATAACGTCATGACGTGTTCCTGTTCGGAGGGTTAGGTAGCCGGTAAACTTACTTTTGCTCGAGGCCTAACATCCCGGCCTCTGGTTGGCAACGCACCATTACCACCTTTGGTGTCTCTAGGCGGCGGGAATTTCTTACCATCAGGAAATCCGTATGCTTGGTTGCCTTACAATGTCATAAAAAAAGCCTGAATCTCGAATAACACAAGTAAATTAAAGTAACAATTCAAAACAAAAGGCTCGAGAGATTAAATCACAATCACTAAAAAGTTAATCTATAAATAATAGACAAAAATGTTAATGAGCCTCGTATACTTTCGCGCTAAAGTTCAGCGAAACGTTTTCTAATGTTGTTTTTACAGCCCTTTCTTCACCTAATTCTATCGTTTGTAAATGTTTGCCAAAATAGATTACACAACAACAGAGGCGACCTAGATTTTATACAATCAACTGTTGTCCTTGGAAGAATTTGAGCTAAACATTCACCAATACATAAGGCCCCACACTTAGTCAGCCAGAGGGGCAATCACCGCACTCCCCCGTTCCATGATTATTATGAAATAATTGCGCTCTAAAGTAAATGTCTTGAGCCAGAAATCACTATTTTTGACATTATAAAAGTAATTTGGAAACTTGAAAATCTAGTGTCGACATTTTCATAATTGAAGTAGACAGATGGGTTTAGCTTTCAAAAAAGGGTTAACTTTTTGTTTTATTTTCTATCGAACAAAGTGAAATGAATCGTGTTTTGGAAACAATAGTCTTGTAAAGCATATTAATGTTAATCTTGTGTTTTTTTGTCGCCAAGATCCATGATTGATTAGTATGAAAAAAACATTATACTGCTGACGTAGTTTAGCATACATGGACCCTTAATTAATACTCAATACTTTCTAGTACGACAGCTTGCAAAAGGGGAGCACATTTGTTACTATCAGCATAACTATAACTAGGTTACAGAGTTTGATGACGATTGCCTTGATTACCTAATACCGCTACTCTAATTCCTGGCTTAGCTATGCTCGTGACTAACATTTTATTATTCAGATTTGAAGGTTTGCTTTAGGTCCTTGACCTGATATTTACCAGGTATGCTATTTGTTCACATTTTTAATAAACAAACATTGGTTTACGTAGCACTTATAATTTATAACAATTGAAAGTGATACATAACGTACAATGTAAAATTAATTTTTGTAATAAAAATAATAAAGAGATAGGTACGTTTAATAGTGTTTTGGCTGACCCCTCATCGGGCGCATCTAAAATACTGTACACATTCCTATCCAATAAATGGTTAGTTAAATATATGTTAGGTTTAAGTTACGAGAAGAAGCGTTAATAAGATTTCCATTTTCACTGTGTGGAAAAAATCTCTAAATAAAGATTTAAAAAAAAATATGTTTATTATTCAAAAATATTGTTTAGCTTAAGTTTTAACCCTGATGATGCTGTTATAAGCGAAACCGGTAGGATATTTATAAAATAATAAATTATAAGTGATACGTAAATCAGTACAAGTGTTTCTTCGTTTAAAAACATATTGTGGAAGGTTTACTAAGTGCCGACGATGGAAATTGTCAAATATAATATGCTATTTGTGAATAACCGTCAAGTGTGTGATATCATCTGCCACCTGCCTTTCTTGCCAGGCAGCTCGTAAAAGGCAAGCATAGGCTTATCATCACTAACACCGTGACATCTGACTAGATGGTAGAGTTTCGCAGCGACTCGCCCGGATTGGTACCACCGTCTAACCTATTCCTGCCGCCACAACGTCATGACGTGTTCCGGTTTGTAGGGTAAGGTAGCCGGTAAACTTACTTTTACTCGAGGCCGGGATAGGTTGGCAACGCACCATTACCACCTTTGGTGTCTCTACGCGGCGTGAATTTCTTCCCATCAGGAAATCCGTCTGCTTGTTTGCCTGCCTATAACATAAAAAAAATCATTGAATAGAATTATGCATTAATTGCAAAAACTTGTGATTTTAATTTCAGTTGACAGTTTACGTTGTAGATAGATCTGATTGTCACTTGGTGATAATTCTAAAAAAGAACTACTATGATAAATGAAGAAAGGGCATTAAACTAGAAGGTGTCATGTCATTTTTTTTCTTAAACACCTATTTTATGTTTCCTTGTTTAAAACTATAAAAAGATAAAGGATCGCAGTCGAAGGACCCCACGTTAAATTTAATTTGTAGCAGGATTCAAACAGCGTCTCGGGAAAACTATCTTATTACAAGGCAATAGCCAGGTTGGTCTGTGAACACCTGTGCCCTATTCTTAGACATTAATATTCCCTAAAGAAAAGGTTTTATTACACAATCCTCTGTTACATAGAAAATAGTAAAAACCTCGTTAAAACTTGTTTTAGACTACACAGCTGAATATCACAGGTTACATAAGTAAAATCAAACTTTTATTCCTGTTATGTAATAGGTAGGGGTAAGCTTTTCTTTTAAAAAAATAGCTTATGTGTGACAGGATCTTCAATCAAAATTTCACGTAATAGAACAGACGTATGCAAAAGACGAAAAGAAGACGAAGTGTAATATAGGTATACGAAACTTTTACAAATATGATTTTAACATGGTTGAGATTTATAACTAAGTCCGGTAGCTAGTCAAAAATTGATTAAGTTGAACCTATAATAATATATTTATAAATATAATAATTAATTGTAACTTTAATTTCAGTTTTAAATATAATTTAATCCTGCAAAATTTTACAATACATTTATGATAACATTTACTGTTATTGATTTCTTAGTTCGCTATCTTGAAAGCGTTGGCTAAAATTATGGCTAGCGTAGTTTAGAGACCGGCTGTCAAACTTTGCTAATTTAACTTCAAAACAGATTCCTGCTGGTGAACCATCCTGAACGTTTATTCAGTTGCAAGAACTAAAGGTATGACAATGACATCAAAGTCGTTGCAATTAAATTCTAATTTATAGGTTGGAAGTTGGAATTGCACTTTCACAATAATTACAGGGCTTTCAATCTGCTATTACAGACAAATGAGTTCAAATTGGTTTAAAAAAGCTTTTAAGCTAGTATTCATTGAGAGCTTTTCATAAACATTTTTGATGAATTATGAAAATAAGTAATTATCTTCACGCCCATATCTCCGGAGGCAGAGGCACAACCAGGGCACCCACGACTAGCCGAAGACACTCAGTAACGCATTTGTGATACTTCTGGTGTTGCGGATGCCCGTGGGCGGCGGTGATCACTTTCCATCAGGTGACCCACTTGCTCGTTTGCCTCCTCTTAAATAAAAAAAAAACTAAATCCCACAATGTAAAAGGTGGCAAGCCTATCGCCAACAGGGCACATATACCATCCCGAACAGCTTGTTTTTATTAGAAAATTGGAAAAACCACATTTTCCTTTTGTTGCCCAACCCGCAAATCGAACCATGAAGTCAAGGCCAACACCTGGACCGCTAGACCACAGAGGCAATTAATATTATTATTTATGTTAGAATAATCACTGCATAATATAGTACCTACCGCTTTTTAAGTTTGAGATTTTGTGCTAATTTTAAAATTGGCTTTTATTGGCTTTTTTGTAACATCTTGTTTATATTTAATACCTGATTAGCTGAAAGTATCTTGATGAAATCTGGCATGAAAATAAATAGACCACGCAACGTTTCTCAGCTCATCTGTCTCATAGTAATAATAAGTTTATTTCTTTTATCAATCAATCAGGAGCACCGTGTGTTTTTTGCTGTATTCTGCCGTAAAAAAATAAACCTTAAATCTTCTTTCTTTTAGTTCTACGTTTATACAACCTCTTAACTTTTTTAGATGCTTTTATTAACTTTGTTGGGATCTTAGGAGTTAGAACGTGTTTTTCTTCTACTTAAAAAGGTCGAATTAAATTGAAACTTCACACACTTACACAACAGGGCGGTACAGGACAAAACAATAATAAAAAAAGACGGTTTGCACTCCGGGAGTGGCTGCAGAAATGAAAACTTGAATATTAACGTTGAACATTTTTGATATTTTGAAAAGATTACGGAATAACTTTGCACGAATTGCTTAAATTATCAGTATGAAAGTACTATTATTCATGGGGTAGAATACAATATTCATTTATTGCGCTATCGTACACAAACATGACAACACGAACATTCGCTCAAGTGCCCCGTTTTGTCTTACGAATTTTCGATCAAGTCGCGTGTCCTGACGCGAGTTTAGAAGTTTTTACCCATTCCAAAAAAAGTGCGCAACGCCGCTAAATAAGTTTTCACTTCAAAATTTAGATTACCATGATCAGAATCTTCAGGATCTTACGCCAAACCCAGAAAAAGATTTGACATAAATTTTAAAAATTGTTTGTCGCTTCTATGGTCTAATGGTCCGGTGTCGAATTTGACTTCCGCAGTTCGATCCCCAGGTCGACAAAAACGAATAGCAAATGTGTATTTTCAATTTCCTAATGAAAACAATGTTGCCCGGAATCGGATATGTTGGTGATAGGCTTTCTAACTAACACATTGTGGAGACAGAGTCTTTGACGGGTCGTGGTGTCCTAGTTCAGCCTTTACCTCGACCAGGTATCTCGACGGGATATGGGCGTGAAGATACTTTACTTTAAAAAAAGTGTTACATTTTCTGCGTGTGTTTGCAAATATCATTATAAAATTTCTTTCATATCCGTAACTCACAGATATGCTCTTAGAATTTTGTTTAACCCCTTTTGACATGTTTGTGTGTGTGTGTGTGTTTGTCTGTGGCATCATATCTCCTAAACAAATGTAATTTCGAAGCGGCATTAAAACTGACTTAATAAACATGGTTCTTAGCTCCAATTTATGAATAGGTCTTGTCGATTATTATTATTATTATTTTTTTATCATACAATATTGCCTCTACTACAAATGGATAGGTACTCCAGATATTAAATTTTAATGTTAGTTTTTTAGTTTGTAAATCACGTCACTATATATACGGTCAACATTAGTTAACTAATTCTAGAAAATGATTTACAAAAATGCATAGGGACATCTACGACGGGACATTCAGTTGAATAAAGAAGTCGTTTTAGTATCTATATAAGAAAAGAAATAATTTTGGCGAAGGAAATCACGAATAAGTAGTTTTGGCATTATCGCCATTTTTATATTCAGATCATACTCATGTCGCCATGCGTTATTGCAGTGAAATGGGATTTATGATGGCATTCGCTTTAAAATCAGGCTATTCTTTGCGAAATATTGTCATATTTTTTAAATATTTCATTTAAAGATTCCCTCAGGCATTATATAAATTTCTTCGCGTGCAAAATGAACGGTTCAGCGAATATAATTTTAATATCTCCTTGATATATTCATAACGCACATGTTCTCTCATAATACTTTGAATTTTATATTTCATGTGTTAGAAGTGGGTGCTCAAGATACCGAGTCATTAAATATATTTTTTATTTTATCCTACATTTAATATATCGTATTTGTTTACTAGCTTGTAGCAGACCGTGTTGGTCCGGGCTCCTTTGCAGAATAGACGGTCTACTTTCCTGCCAGGCAGCTCGTAAAAGGCGAGCATAGGCCTACCGTCACTAACACCGTGACATCTGACTAGGTGGTAGAGTTTCGCAGCGACTCACCTGGATTGGTACCACCGCCTCACCTATTTCTGATGCCATAACGTCACGACGTGTTCCGGTTTGGAGGGTAGGGTAGCCGGTAAATTTACTTTTGCTCGAGGACTAATATCCCAGACTCAGGTTGGCAACGCACCATTACTGCATTTGGTGTCTCTAGGCGGCGTGAATTTCTTACCATCAGGAAATCCGTCTGCTTATTTGCCTTCCAATATAATTAAAAAAAGACTAACACATTATAAAAGTGTCATACAATCTACTTAATGATAAGCGATGAGAAAACTTTGTAAAGGTTTAAATAATTTTGCAGCCGTGGAGGAAATTTAACTTGATTAAAATTCTTGATAAAAATAGTAACCTATTGTCCTACTAATACTATAAATACGAAAATTTGTAGGGATGTGTGTATGTTTGTTACTCTTTCACGCTCGAATGGCTGAATGGATTTGTCTTAAATTTGGAACACAGATAGATTGTGACCTGAATTAAAATGATATAGGCTACTTTTAATCTCGGTCGCGTAACGGGTTCCTGCAAAAATGTGAGCGAAGGCGCAGATAGCAGCTAGTATATTATAATTAATCCTTTATCGCACAAATAACATTAAAACTCAAGTATGTTAACGAACACAGATAAGAGGAGAGGTAGGCAGAAATACAACTAGTTAATTGTATCTCTGCTACGACTAGCACAAGACACTAAATTCCACAATGTGATTAGGTCTGTGTTTCCCAAACATTGTACTAACATAGCCCAGTAATTTTTACACTTGCTCATCATGACCCACTCATTATCCTTAGACCTTAGCAGATCTTAAGCGCGAATTATAGCGCTGCTGCGTGTTTTTTACTAAAGGATCCAAGTTCGTGGAATATGATGCAAGTTTTATCTCGAAATTAGTTTAAGTCCGTTTCTATATTTATTTTAAAACGGGGCAGGAATATCACGACTAGGTATTTTATGCTGATGGCCCAGTACCGGGTGTCGCTACCCACCAAATTGGAAAAACTATCAGATAGGTGGCAAACCTATCGCCAACCGAGCATATCTAATCGGGGGCAAAGTTGTTTTATTAGCAAATTGTTAAAATATTTTTTCTTTTTGTTATACGACCCGGGAATCGAACCTCATAAACTCAAGTCTAACGACCTGGACCACAGAGGGGATAACTAAACTAAATACTTACATAAAAACATATTAGGTATATTAATTTAATGACCGCATCGTTGGTCGAGTGGCTAGCGTACACGCCTAACTACAACGATCATCCGCGAGGCTCAGGTTCGATTCCCGACGAGGACAGACATTTGTGTGACTAACATTTAGATGTCTGCATTTCCGGGTCTGGGTGTTTATTAAATTTATTCAGGTATCTATTCAAGTATTTCTATGTATTAACATCGTTGACTAACACCCATAACACAAGCATATAATTTGCTTACTTTGGGGTTAGATTCAATTTGTGTAACTTGTCCAGGGATATTTATTTATTTATTTATTACAATGGTCCAGCGAGCAGCATATCTTCGGCACATTAATTTCAGTTCAAGAAGAAGTGTAGGAACCTAATTTTTGTTGGGATTTAAAATAAAACAAGCAGACGAATGTGTTGTGACGTCCCTTGTAGAAAGGAACTCTAAGGCGATTAATACACGGCACCGCGTACCGCCGCGGCACCCGGTAAAGCAGATTTTCAGTTGCCTTGGCCTCTCATAAATCCGTAGATACCAAACACACGAACTCCGCTCGACAACGCGGTCGGACGGTGCTGTCTCCGCAACCGCACCTTCGCCCTGTATTCCGCGCCTAGAGGCGATGCATAGCTCAGGAAAGTAGAATAACCGCGCGGATCGTCGTAGGAGCAGGTATTTTATGTAATTACGGGTCAGCTGATAGAAATCTTTGTTGCTGGAGATTAGCTCGCCCATTGTACTGTATTATCTTTATGATCATGTTTGTGATATCGTTTTGTGTACAATAAAGATATTACTATTATAGTTACAATAGCATTAATGTCTCATTCAGAGTTCTGCTTCGTAAACCGTCTTACCGCCCGGAGCGCCGCTACGAAATGCGCTTTTTCGCCGCCGCCAGAAGCAGCAGTGAGCGGTGCCAAGTGTTAATCGTCTAGTCTCTACATCCTCCACCGGAAGACGAAACGCGGCAGTGGTCAGAACTATTAGTATCGCGGCAGGAATAAATAAAGCAGTGGTACTAACCCGAGTGGATCATCGCAAAACTCTACCATCTAGTCGTGGTCATAGTAAAATAAAAAAAACAAACACTAAGTAAAAAAATTAAATATTTCAAAGCGAGGTTTTGAGTCAGGGTGCTACCTCGCTTTTTATAATTCTGTCCTTATCCCATCGTTAATATACATCAAAGAGAAGATAAGAAGAGAAGGAAGCGAGAGTTGGGTCACAAAAGTCATGGGAGTAGGATAAATTAGTAAAAGGTATCGCAGATATCTAGCCCTTCTACAGTAATTTGTAACTTTGTAGAATTGTATAGGTATCAAATATCTACGTTGTTTTGTGTACAAAACATAAATCTATATATTAATACGTGGTGCCAAAACTTTGGACTCCTTTTAACGAAAATTTCGAGGACGCAGGTGTATAAAGTTTAGCACACTTATAGTTAATGTGTAGGATAAGTGCAGAACACTAATAGTTTTTAATAATAATGCTTATAAATTACATTAAATCAATAAATAAAACACACTACCATGCATTTGACATACACACAAACAAGTTTATTTATGATAACGATAAAAGATCACAGATGGCGTACCATACAGTTTTGAAACAAAGTAGATGGTCTTGAGAAATGAAGATGGCGTTCTTATCAACAAGATATAAAAATTTATTGTTATCGACTTTCGACTAACGGGCGACCACTAGTATTTATTTACTAGCTGAACCTACATACGTTGTCCTGACTTAACTATAAATATGGAATTTAAAAAAACTTGACGTTAATGTAAAAACTGCCACCGAATTGGAAACACGGCCACACGTTGAAGTTTAATATCCCAGTCTTAGTGTGGAAACCCAGCCTCAGATCTTGATAAGACATTTCAATACGGGTACGTAATCGCCTCTGTGGTGTAGCGGTCCAAGTGTTGGACTTGACTGCATGAGGTCCCAGGTTCGAATCCTAGGTCAGGCAACCAAGGAAATTTTGGTTTTTCCAATTTTCTGATAAAAAAAATGTTGCTCGGGATTGGATATGTACCCGGTTGGCGTTAGGCTTGCTACCTATCACATTGTGAGACTTAGTGTCTTAGGCTAATCGTGGGTGCCCTGGTTGTTCATCTGTTTAATTCTTTGGAGATGGTTGTGTGTCTGCCTTACTCTTCGGTGATATGTGCGTGAAGATACTTTTGTTTCAATACGTATTTGTTATCACATTGTGAACACATTAGCTCTCAGATTTTTTGCTCTCCGACTCCAGGTGTATACATTCTCACGAAGCAATTAACATCCACCTAAATTGAAGGGTTACACTTAAAAGAAGGCAACGAAAACTCGTTTTCTTAGCCATTACCGGGTGTATATTACTCGCACGACGTACAAAGTACTTTACTGCATGTAAAAAGAAAATATATTGCGCTAACAAAAGCAATTTTCGATTTTTTTAGCTGATAGAATTCTACAAAGATATTCCCGGATTTATCCTAACACATTAACTATTTCTGCTGCTTGCCAATATCGTGTCCCGTTTTGAAAGATATTCGGTAATCTTACTTATACAAAATGGACATCGGGATAGGTAAAAGTAGATATAAAACGCTCATAAAATAAAAACTAATGGGCCTACCTGAGTCAATTTTTATGGGACCAATCCAAAACTATTCCGTATCAAACAAAAAAAAATTACGTAAATCGATTCAGAAACCTCGGCGAAAGCGGTATACATACATTAAAAAATACATAAATACATGTACATGTACAATATACGTACATAAATAATATATTATTCTTTCTTTCTTACAAACATGACCTATGCAAAATCATTACAGAGCGACGCACCAGTATTTTTTGTTGTTTATAGAGGCGATGTTGTCTTTTACCGGAAAGTCGGCTTTTGCAACGTTTAAGCAATAAGAAAGTCATCTCTACTCCGTTCGGTAGCACAAAATTAACTCTTCGTATTAGAGATGCAAGTGGAGGGTCCCTCCAAAAATAAGTTTATCTTTATCCCACGATTGAATAAACTTCAAATTTTTACTTAATGATGCCTCAAAAATTACTTTCGAGTATAACGTGTCATTTTATTTTGAAGCTCAAACATGCTGAGAATAATAATATTCTTACTCTTATATCTAGGTATATTAAATCCATCCGAAAATGAAAAACTAATCTATACGTCATCATCCCTGGATTTCAAAATTTATTAAAACGGAAAAGAACTGTGACAAAAATGAAATTAAAGTACATTTATTAAAAAAATCTGTAAGGGTTTGGAGTTAACGCAGCGTATCATGGAATTCTCTAGGAGCTCATATAGTGACCGCGAAGTGAGCGCATGCAGGGATTTGGCTATAAACTTTACATGCAACATTAACTTGGGCACTGTCGCGACAGCGAGTGTAGAATCAATTTTCAGAGATACTGGAAGCGACTCGTGTTTTGTTTAATATACTAATAATATTAATACCCCAACTTTTTATTAATTAATAAAATTAAATTTGTGACTTGGTGTTACATGTTTGCGATGAAGTATGACATGTGATTTAGGTTACCGATATCTTTTTTGCATGGACATTCGTTGGACTCCACAAAGCTAATTCTGGCAAGATGGTCCGGTGTACAGACATGTCCCAGTCTCATTCTTATCATTGTTGCTATTGCTGTTCTGCCACAATAAACACTGCGGAACCATGGTTTTGGAATAATTGACGGTTTTTAGTTAGTAGTTAATTTGTCTCTTTCTGGGACTGGCTACGGCGACTTTTAGGCCAATCTGCCATGTCTTCGGTATTAATAAGTCTTTATTTCAGTCATTAGCCACTATTTACAGTCACGTCATGGTATTGAGTAAAGCGGTGGTCACTTTGCACAAGCTCGTCTATTGAGATTTGGCGGCAGCGAGGAAATACACGATACACTCATTTCTTCATGATTACTTCAGTTGTGCACTTTCACTGAACAAAATTAATCTAATTCCCACCTAAATTAACCAATTTCACATTGAGTCACACGAAATTCAATAATTATGAAAAAATACTACCATCTTCATTCACGATGGCGCCAAAACTCCAATTCTTTTTTTTATCTTTTGTTTATTGTGGCCTTTGGCCAGAAACATACTTTAGACGTGAAATTCTAAGGATCTCTGCAATGATAACTAATAAGATTCACGTTTCAGTTAGCGTGATAATTAGATGTATCTCAACACTCACACGTAATCGCTCCAATCAAGATATTTCGTCTCCAAAGAGACCGAGTCAAGCGTTAATTTACCTAATGTATTTGTTCAAATTGGATACAGAGTAGAGTTCCAAGCGTCTGAATAAATTACGACATTTATCCGAAAGCGATTAGTCTTGTATTTGTTTGTCTTTAACGTGTCGGTAATATGATTTGAAGCTTGTGATTTAAAATGGATTTTATTTACGATAGCTTTACTGGATCTCATTTATTTTAAAATTTTGAAATGAAGCATTTTTTTTTATGATATTGCAAGGCAAACAAGCAGACGGATATCCTGGTGGTAAGAAATTCCCGCCGCCTAGAGACACCAAAGGTGGTTGCACACAAATGGTGCTTTGCCAACCTCAGACCGAGATGTTAGGAATCGAGCAAAAGTAAGTTTACCGGTTACCATACCCTCCAAACCGGAACACGTCAACGGCAAGCGCTGACATTATGGCGTCAGGAATAGGTAAGGCGGTGATACCAATCCGGGCGAGTCAATGATTCGTTAAATCGTTGAATTCGAATAAATCGTTGCATTTAAACTGAAATCGAGTAAAGATGTACGAATTTGGCGGACATACTGCCATGTGTCTAAATTTTTTCACTCTAACGTGTCTTCAATACAATTTGAAGATTGCCAAGTTTTAGATCTTTTGAAATACATTAAGTTTGTCACGTTAGATTTGTTACACAGCAATTAATATTCATTAATAACATTGCGATATAAATGAACTTTCCTGTTGATTATTATAAAGCAACAAAAGCTTTTGTTTTATCCTTTCAAATATTTATGTCTCTCAGTTTTTTATCGCTATCCAGTATAGTGTTTACCACTGGTAGTACTTTCTACCTGTCTTTGGATGACATAAGGAATGCGCAGGAGGTAGTTCCTAATTCAATTATCATCCGAGGCCCGGGTTGTGAGCCTGCCGGGTGTGCATTATTTGGTCAGTACTCACGCTGAGGGGTGAGGTGGAGTTCCCTACTTCTTCCTTCAGGTGCCATGATGAGTTTTACGATACGGTTGTAAGGATAAACTACATCAGATGTTTTTTTTTAGTTTCTGTGCTTGCAACAAAGACACAGCCAACAATCAAAAAGTTGTGAGCTTTTGGGCTATCAGCTCGGTAACTTCTGTTCGGTCCGTATAAAGACGAGCACTGCAAAATACGTTTTTTATTTTTTTCTCTATATGCTACTTTGTGTTGTGTTAGTTAATAATAATTCATCCAAAGGCGAAGTTGTTTTAGTATTTCGAAAAAAGGAGAAAGTCATATGTTTGAACCCTAAATTTTTAATGTAAATTAATTGAATTTCCGTAATTTCTGAACCTATTTTAAAGCTTATCTTGGTATTTGATAATTCCAGGTAAATAGGGAAAAATTCTAATTATTTTTACCTAGATGACTACGTTTCTTTTTCAATTCAACTTCCGTACTAAATGTACGAATTATTATTACTAACACATGAAATGAAAAATAAAACAACTTCGATTTAATTTCCTTACTGGCATATCAAAAGCGGGGTAAAATATTCAACTTGGCAGAAAATCACTTATCTTCTTTTTTAGTATTATTTCCTTGTAACTTTTAGTAATATTTAAATTATGCGCTTGGCTTCACACATTTTTACTCTTTTTACACTTTACACTTTTATTTCTAAATTGGCTAACCTAATCTAAATTGAATCGAAATTATTAATTATGTAATAACAACTCTATATAGATATGTTTAAAAAACATTCGGATTTCCGAAGCTTGACAAATATAGCCAAAGCGCATAATTTAAATAGTACTACTGTTCAATAATTTATATGATCTCATTATTGACGAGTAAGTACCTCTGCTTTACGATCAGATCACTTGAATATTATCCGAGAGTAGTGTCAAAAGTCTCCGAAACTGGCGTGTTAGTATGAAAAGGGTAATGAACGTGAAGGAAGCCAGACAGGTTGTCAGGATTGTGAGGTCTGGTACTCGATACTCTACCTAACCTGTAAGGGAATTGGCGTGAAAATATGTATATAAAATATTTTATAAATATATAATATAATTTTTTTTAATAACTAAATGTGCCCGCGACTCCGTTCACGCAAGTTGAGTCATGTTGGAGTTTATCCAAATAAAGATTTCAGCAACATTTGTTAGTTAAAAAAAAAAGTTTTTTAATCTTAGTGTTAAAAATTTTGTATCGCGTGCCGTGTGTAGCAAAAGAGTCAGCATCCCGATGGACTATCGTTTACAGTAAGTGGCCATAATTCGCGAGAGTTAACCCTCGTCTTCTCAGGGGAATAGCACTCTGCCAGGTTTTGAAATACTTCTGACACATAAATATGGCCGCCCATGTGCTTCGCAGTAACTCTACTGGAAATATAACTTTCATACCACGCTTCGGTAAGTGCAATTTATTTACATCGATGTAAACGCGAACCAATTAAACCAAAGAATTAAAATAAAAAGTGCTTTTGTATTACTTTATGCGGTAAAAAAAGTTTTCATATCTTCTATAAGTGTTACCTACTATATACTTTCACAGTGACATTATTATTATCAACTCCATTATATATTTAAATAAGTAAGTAAGTAAGCGGGCGAAGCACGACCAGGGCACCCATGACTAGCCGAAGACATAAACTTTATATGTCATAAAGTCCCACAATGTGATAGTTGGCCTATCGCCAACCGGGCACATATCAATGCCAAACCACATTTTCTTATTGTTTCCTGACCCGGGAATCGAACCCGGGACTTCATGAAGTCAAGTCCAACACCTGGATCGCTAGACCAAAGAGGCGAATAAGCAAACTTATTGTGTAGGTATAAGTGTTCTCTGAACTTATTATAAATTAAATTTCCGTAGCAGCCGTATATTTTCAGTTTAATAAAAATGTCATGTATTAATTTGATGTTAACTTACGCAAGACCCTAGTAACACAGGGGACTTTTTTAATAGAATTTTTTTTTTTTTGTTACCCGACCCAAAAATCAAACCCGGGACCTCAAGAAGTCAAATCCGACTCCGGACCGCTAGACCACAGAGGCCACCTATCACATTGTGGGACTTACTGTCTTCGGCTAGTCATGGGTGCCTTGGTTGTGCCTCTGCCTACATGGGCATGAAGATACTTCTTTACTTACTAGCGACTTTAGGCAAATTCAATTGTGGAAGAACGGTGGAAAACTAATGTAGCATATCAATAATAGCCCAGTAAAAAGTTAAATGAAACCATGATCTGACCAGTTTTGGCGCAATGAGTAAAAATGTGTTCATTAATACTTAAATAATGATATTATGAAAGAAATTCTGATTTAAATTAAGGGGAAAGGGATGAAAAAAAAGGGTTGAAAAATGCCTTTTTTTAAAATAACTTAATAACGGTAGGAAATAGAAAAAAAAGTTTCAAGTAAAAGATGTAGAGAAAAAAATTCTACACAAAAAAGTTCCTCTTCATTTTTTTGTTATCTGCTTTAGTTTAGCCGCAAAAAATAAAAATTAAATTTGCTTTGTAATTGTTCTCCCAGTTGCCGTCGTGCTAGAGTCACGGTGTTGATGTCGTCGGATAGAGAATGGTCTCAAACCATCCAAACCTTGGAAATGTAGACCTGGTGAAAAGTCGGTCGACGGCCTGTCAAAACGGTGACAGCTAGCGGGACCGTTTTGTCGCCATTTTTCCTCTTTAAGGTGACAATTGCCAAAACTTGTATGAAAAAATCGAAAAATGGTGGAAACAAGAAGGCCGCCATACAAAATTGATTCGCCTATTGCGTCCGAACCGTTAGAGTTTGAAAGCTGCATCCTTGATAGTTATTCATCATCATCATTATTTCAGCCATAGGACGTCCACTGCTGAACATAGGCCTCCCCCGTTGACTTCCACTTCGACCGGATGGAAGCGACCTGCATCCAGCGAGACCCCGCGACCCTCACAAGGTCGTCTGTCCATCTCGTGGGTGGCCGTCCTATGCTTCGCTTGCCGGTACGTGGTCTCCACTCGAGAACTTTTCTGCCCCAACGGCCATCAGGTCTCCCGCCTCTCAGGTGCCCCGCCCACTGCCACTTCAGCTTGCTAACCCGGCTGGCTATGTCGGTGACTTTCGTTCGCCTACGGATCTCCTCATTTCTGAATCGATCTCGCAGGGAAATCCCGAGCATAGCCCGCTCCATAGCTCGCTGTGCAACCTTGAGCTTGTTTATCAGGCCCACGTCTCGGTGCCGTAGGTCATCACTGATAACACACACTGGTTAAAGACTTTTGTTTTAAGACACTGAGGTATTTCGGACGAAAAGACGCTACGCAATTTCCCGAACGCTACCCAACCGAGTTGGATTCGTCGATTCACCTCTTTCTCGAAGTTGGACCTACCTAACTGGACCGGTTGTCCTAGGTATATATATTCGTCGACAACTTCTAGGTTCGCGTTCCCAACTGACACTGGGGTGGGCGCTATAACCGCGCTATAAATTTTGTATAACCGATCAATAACTTTCAAGGGAGCAGCTTTCTATATCTAACGGTTCGGACGCAATAGGTAAATCAATTTTGTATGGCGGCCATCTTGTTCCCACCGTTTTGGATTTTTTCATACAAGTTTTGGCAATTGTCACCTTAAAGAGGAAAAATGGCTACAAAACGGTCCCGCTAGCTGTCACCGTTTTGACAGGCCGTCGACCGACTTTTAACCAGGTCTACATTTCCAAGGTTTGGATGGTTTGAGACCATTCTCTATCCGACGACATAAACACCGTGACTCTAGCACGACGGCAACTGGGAGAACAATTACAAAGCAAATTTAATTTTTATTTTTTGCAGCTAAACTAAAGCAGATAACAAAAAAATGAAAAGGAACTTTTTTGTGTAGAATTTTTTTCTCTACATCTTTTACTTGAAACTTTTTTTTCTATTTCCTACCGTTATTAAGTTATTTTAAAAAAAGGCATTTTTCAACCCTTTTTTTATTTTTTTCATCCCTTTCCCCTTAATTTAAATCAAAATTTCTTTCATAACATTATTATTTAAATAATAATGAACATATTTTTAATCATTGCGCCAAAACAAGAGATCAGATCATGGTTTCAATTAACTTTTTACTGGGCTATAAGTGGAATAAATGGAACATAAGTTTAGATACACTAAGTAAAAGTTGATGGACTTATACTTAGAGACTGCAGCTTAAAGGTTAAGAGAAATTAGAATTACTCATTAGTCTATACCTAGACTAGATTGTAATGATGAAAAAGACACTCATTAGAGCTCCTTATGGAAAAAATATCAATAAGTAGAATGAATGAGAACTAAATGAATGAACTGTTTTATTTTAACCAAGCTTGAAATACCCGGCTTATGTTGTGTGAACTAGTCGAGGGAATGTTCAGTTCATTTTATTGGCGTCACTAATGAGTTGGTAATTCAATTTGACGGGCGCGTAGCGTGTGACATGTCCGGGATGCTCTCGCCAGCCAGACATTCCTGCCCCAGGCGCCTCCATCACATTACATTGACACGGCTTAGCCAATATAACTATCGCATGCTTTTATTATATACTAGCGGCCCGCCCCAGCTTCGCACGGATAAAATATACATATAAAAATTCCTCTTCAATCACTTTATTAATAAACCGCATCAAAATCCGTTGCGCAGTTATAAAGGTTTAAGCATACAAAGGGACATAGGGACAAAGGAAGCGACTTTGTTTTATACTATGTAGTAACTAGCTGTCCGGGCGACCTTCGTTTTACCCGTTCTGCGTGTATGGGAGGCCTTAAAATGTTGTTTTTTCTGTTTTCCTCGCAGTTTTTCCTTTTTTCTTATCTTTTAAAAATTTACTGGACTCATAAATATAACTCAAAACCAAAATTAGCCAAACTGTTCCATCTGTTTTCGACTTTTAGCGAGACTAACGAACAACAATTGATTTTTATTTATCTATAAAAATCTAATCTATAATATAATATCATCATCATCATCATCATCATTTCAGCCATAGGACGTCCACTGCTGAACATAGGCCTCCCCCGTTGAGTTCCACGTCGACCGGATGGAAGCGGCCTGCACCCAGCGAGACCCCGCGACCCTCATAAGGTCGTCTGTCCATCTCGTGGGTGGCCGTCCTATGCTTCGTTTGCCGGTACGTGGTCTCCACTCGAGAACTTTTCTGCCCCAACGGCGATCAGTTCTCCGCGCTATGTGCCCCGCCCACTGCCACTTCAGCTTGCTAACCCGGCTGGCTATGTCGGTGACTTTCGTTCGCCTACGGATCTCCTCATTTCTGAATCGATCTCGCAGGGAAATCCCGAGCATAGCCCGCTCCATAGCTCGCTGTGCAACCTTGAGCTTGTTTATCAGGCCCACAGTAAGAGACCACGTCTCGGTGCCGTAGGTCATCACTGGTAACACACACTGGTTAAAGGCTTTTGTCTTGAGACACTGAGGTATTTCGGACGAAAAGACGCTACGCAATTTCCCGAACGCTGCCCAACCGAGTTGGATTCGTCGATTCACCTCTTTCTCGAAGTTGGACCTACCTAACTGGACCGGTTGTCCTAGGTATATATATTCGTCGACAACTTCTAGGATCGCGTTCCCAACTGACACTGGGGTGGGCGCTACATGGACATTCCGCATGACTTTTGTCTTGTCCATGTTCATCTTAAGGCCCACCTGTCGGGAAACACGATTGAGGTCTTCGAGCATTGTACTAAGGTCTTCCAGCGATTCCGCCATTATGACTATGTCATCGGCAAATCGAAGCTGAGTGATGTACTCGCCGTTGATGTTGATGCCCATTCCTTTCCACTCCAGAAGCTTAAAAGCGTCCTTTATTGCGTTGGTGAAGAGCTTAGGAGATATTACGTCTCCCTGTCTTACACCTCTCTGCAATGGAATCGCCTCTGTGCTCTGATCTTGTACTCGGACGGACATAGTGGCGTTGTTATACAAACACTTCAACACTTCGACATAGCGATAGTCAATGTGGCACCGCTGGAGAGACTGTAGCACTGCCCATGTTTCGATCGAATCAAAGGCTTTCTCATAGTCCACAAACGCCAAGCATAATGGCAAATTATACTCCTCGGTTTTCTGTATAATTTGCCGCAGCGTATGTATGTGGTCTATGGTACTGTAGCCTTTTCGGAATCCGGCTTGTTCGGGTGGCTGGAAGTCATCAAACCTGCGCTCGAGACGATTCGTGATGACCCTCGAAAACAACTTATAAACATGGCTCAGAAGCGAGATGGGCCTGTAATTCTTCAGAAGGGTCTTATCGCCCTTCTTAAAGAAAAGTACCACCACGCTTCTGTTCCATGCTTCTGGCGTAGTACCTCCGAGCAATACGGAATTGAAGAGCTTCTGAAGGACTCTAAGTACTGGTGTTCCACCCGCTTTCAGAAGCTCGGTGGTGATTCCGTCTTCACCTGGCGCCTTACTGTTTTTAGGCTGACGGAGGGCCATTCTAATCTCGTACAAGCTGATGTCAGGGAGATCTTCAGTATAGTGTCGGGTCAACTTGGCTCTGGGGTCTTTCGCCGTGTTAGTGATAGGTTTTGCGACCGAGGTATATAACTGTCCATAAAATCTCTCGATTTCCCTCAATACCTCAACTTTAGTGGACGTGACACTACCGTCTTCTGTCTTCAGCTTCGTCAACTGGCTTTGCCCAATAGCCATGTCTCTTGCGAACACTTGGTTCCGCTCTATTGTTTGTTTAATACGATTCGTATTAAACTTACGAATGTCGTGTCGCAAGGACTTGGAAATTCGTCTATTGAGCTGCCGGTATGCTTCAGCATCATCAGGAGTCTGCAGTGTCATTGCGCGTCGTTTAGACATGAGGTTGAGGGTGTCTTTGGTGAGCCTTTGGGGTCTATCTCTACGAAGAGGCTTGAGAAATTTAGACCCCACGGTATGGACAGTTTCTACCAACCTGTCATTTCTCTCGTCCACAGAAACGCAATCTTCCAGGCAAGCAAAGCGGTTGGTTAACTCGAGTTGAAAGCTCTCGGGGTTTTGTATCTGGGCAACACCAGGACGGAGCGTAGACTTCACTAGACGAGACCTTTCTAGCCTGACATTGATATTCAGCGTGCCCCTTACCATCCGGTGATCACTCCCAGGTTTAACTGCGTGAATCACAGAGACATCGTTGAATATCCGTCTCTTAGTGGTCAAAATGTAGTCAATCTCACTCCTGGTGTTACCATCGGGGCTCATCCAGGTCCATTTCCTATGAGGCGGCTTCCTGAAGAAAGAGTTCATCATAAAGAGTCCCTCCTTCTTCAGAAAGTCGGCCAGCCTCTGGCCCCTTTGGTTCCTAAGCCCATATCCAAATTGCCCCACTCTCAACTCATCTTCGCTTCTCTTGCCCAGCCTTGCGTTGAAGTCCCCCATTACAACATTGAAGTAAGTTTCCGAGGTATGTATGGCTCTACTAATGTCCTCACACATACCTTCTACTTCTTCATCTTTGTGTGTCGAGGTCGGTGCGTAAACCTGTATGACCTTCAACGAGTATCTTTTAGATACTCTGAGTATAAGGTACGCCACCCTGCTCGACACACTCCCGATGGATACGATGTTGTTAACAAGAGACTTGTGGATGAGGAACCCAACACCACCTTGGGACTGCTGGTCGCCCTCGCGGTAGTAAAACAAGTTGCCGGATTTGAGGGCTATCGTGTCCTCCCCCTCTCTTCGGACTTCAGATAACCCTATAATATCCCAGCGCAACTTGTCTATCTCCTCTTCGAGTTCAGCTAGCTTCTCGTCGGTCCTCAAAGTGCGCGTGTTGTAAGTAACCAGTGATAACCTACGCCGTCGGATGTCCATTATGCCTGCCATAGCCGTTTGACGGAGAGATACCGCCACCCGGAGATTCTTAACACCCCGGGCTCCAGCTCTCAACCGACGCCCGTCAACGTCGGCGTCACAACTGGAGCCGCCGGGCACTTGGGGCCTTTTATATTGTGCGATCATCATTGGGGAGTTTGGACCATAACCCGCCACGCTGGTCCATTGCGTGTTGACGGGTCGCCAGAGCCTCGTCTGTTATTAGCAGGGTGCACCACGCGCAGGTGAGGTTGACTTGGGTCCCGAAGATTGAAGGTAGGACCCCTTACACCCTAATAATAATATAATATAATCTATCTATAAATATTAATTTTATTTTATTAGTAAAAGTTTGTCATATTAACTACTTACTTCAAAGTTATGTGTAACATAAGTTTTGTTATTGTTTTATTTTTCATCAATGTAAAGTAGCTAGTTAGTGTAAGTACTGAGTTAGAGTCACGCGATTGAAAAATGGGAATTTTGCGATTTGATTGGCCGCTATCGTTGCGTGGTAGATAATTTCACTTTAATCTTAATACGAACAAACTATTAGTATAACTGTTGACCACTTGGTCGAGGTGTTGGTGTCACACCTAAAGACACCGACCAACGGCAAAACTCGGTTTCGATTTCGACGGAGGCAGGAGTTTATGTGACGAACATGTTGGTATTTCTGGGTTTAAGTGTGTTAATTAAGTTTATGCTTGTACTTTTTTAAGCATTTCTGTAATATTATAGAAATTATTTTTATAAATCATTTCTATAATATTATTTACTTACGAATAACTCGCGAATTGTCTAATTTGTGCAAGGATATTTACTTTCTTCTTTTTGTATGTTGTCCAGTCCTAACTATGAATAACGATTTTTTGTAACAATAATTAACCTACAAAAAATATAGTAGAGCTGTGACATTAGATCAGAGGACTCGATTTAGCGTAAAATCGATCAGACATTGAAACGATTTGATGATATTTTATGCCATTTTTATAGAATTCATATGTTGTTTTACTTTAATTAGCTTATTGACATCGGTTTATTAGACATGAAATCAAAAGTATTTCATAAAACACAACCAATCCTAGATCTTAAATTGTATCGAAAAGTTATTTCATAATCGACATAATCAATTCATACTGTTAGCGTTTGTACGTGTCACAACTAACAACACTGCTAACAATTATTAGAGTTTATTGTACCCACATCAGTTGATAAGCTTTTTAAATCATAATCAAACTCCTGTTTTTTTAAAAAAGGGGGAAAAATGAAAAACCGTAAAAAATAGTTTTATTTGTTTTATTTTGAAATATTTGCACGCTCACACAACCCCAAACAAAATTCTGTCATTGTTCTTTGGCGATGCTAAAGTCAAAAAAATATTTCACATGTCTATTCAGATGTATTCACTTACTTAAAGGACCTACTCATATTAGTTATGTTAGTTTGTTATAAGCCCATAGCGGTAAATAAACACAGTCCCACTGACCACCATGCAATATCTGATCACAGCACTTACGTTAATGCCACCGTAAAGCCATTGTTGTGGGTTTATTATGATGTGTTTCCATAAGGAAACTCCAGAGACAGGAAAAGTTTGATTCACTACATGCGAATTTTTTTTTTATATACCCTTTGTCTTCCTCACGATTCTTATAACTTTATATTGACATTAGTTTTGTGGACAAAGGGTTGAATTATCAACAACTAGATATATTAAACTACTACTTAGTAATTATTACCGTCATAATCTTAACGTAAATTCAGGTTGTTCACATTTAGGATTCATTCATGGAGGAGTAGGAAGACTTACTTATCCATTTCGACACGGTTCTTGGAGACTTTTTTTAAGCCTGGATGGAAAAAGGGGAATGCGAAGGGGAAGTCATTTGACGTTATTCTATGTATGTGTGTGTGTGTGTGTGTATCTGTCTGTCTGTGGTGTCATAACTTTTGTACGAATGCACATCACATAGCTAATGGTTTTGTTTGAGATTATTTTTTAAGAAGGTTTTTTTGGGGCCATATTTATTTTTTAAATGACAAAAAGAGCTTATTTACACGTGCATTTAACTATATAAGTAGGTTTTGTTGTAGCAAACTACTACATTCAATAATTAATTATAATTATTTAATTACATAATTAATTATTATTCAATGAATTACCTGCCCTTATGGTAAGAGATAGCCGCTGCCTATGGATACCATAGCGATTGTAGTTGCGTCGCTGTTCTTTGGCCGAAATATTAATCTTATTGAGCAAGTCTACTGGCTGCCCTTCGAAATCCCAACATTATCATTAAGATGGCAGTAATAGGCAGGACGGTACATAAGTACAAGTTGCTAATAGCACTCTTTCATACACAGACTTGTTAGTAAAGACCAATGTAACCTATGCTCGCCTCTTATGAGCTACCTGGTAGGGAGGCAGATGATCTGTTCCCCACAGAAGACGAAAACCAGCACGAGGGAAACCATTATGATAATTACAGAATATCCATTCATTTATTATTTACATCATAAGACTTGGACTAGGTGAGCCAGCTGAATTTACTGAACACAAAGCTGAATATTTACCAATACAATATGTCTGAATATGTCTTAATCGCCAGATAAAGATCTAATCCTCTTAGGGCTGCCATCTCTCGAAATTAATCCCAGGATCCCAGTACGATCAAATGTTATAAAGCGATCTCGAGTCTTAACGATTTTGATCAACGGGTGATTTATAGGCTGTAGGCAATTTATAATTCAATGAATCTGGTCTGCTTTAATATACTTAGTCTGGCCATAAATACTGTTACACTTAAAAATAAAAAAATATTACATTTGAATTTCGAATCTGTCATTTTTATACGATTGTTCATTGTGTTTTCTCATTTTGGCGCCAATACATTGTACAATATTTTGCGATATTAAAATGGAGTGGGGTGATAAAGAGAACCGAATCGCTGTGATTGCATTACACAAAGTAGGTATGGAGCCAAATGCAATTTTTAAAACTCTCCATACACTTGGTTTTAGTAAAATGTTTGTGTACCGGGCTATTAATAGGTACAATGAGACTTCCTCTGTTTGTGACAGAAAAAGATCTGGCCGTCCACGTAGTGTTCGTACGAAAAAGGTGGTCAAAGCAGTAAGGGAAAGAATTCGAAGAAATCCTGTCCGAAAGCAAAAGATTTTATCTCGGGAAATGAAGATAGCACCTAGAACCATGTCGCGTATTTTAAAAGATGACTTAGGACTTGCAGCCTATAAGAGACGCTCTGGTCATTTCTTAACTGATAATTTAAAGAAGAATAGGGTCGTAAAATCGAAACAATTACTGAAGCGGTACGCAAAGGGAGGTCACAGAAAAATTTTGTTTACATATGAGAAAATTTTTACAATTGAGCAACATTTTAACAAACAAAATGACCGTATTTATGCTCAAAGCTCTAAGGAAGCTTCCCAATTAGTCGACAGAGTGCAACGTGGACATTATCCAACTTCAGTGATGGTTTGGTGGGGTGTTAGCTATGAAGGAGTGACTGAGCCATATTTTTGTGAAAAAGGTATCAAAACATCGGCACAAGTGTATCAAGATACCATTCTTGAGAAGGTAGTTAAGCCCCTTAACATCACCATGTTCAATAACCAAGTATGGTCCTTCCAGCAAGACTCGGCGCCGGGTCATAAAGCTCGGTCCACGCAGTCTTGGTTGGAAGCGAACGTTTCGGACTTCATCAGAGCTGAAGACTGGCCGTCGTCTAGTCCCGATCTTAATCCGCTGGATTATGATTTATGGTCAGTTTTAGAGAGTACAGCTTGCTCTAAACGCCATGATAATTTGGAGTCCCTAAAACAATCTATACGATTGGCAGTGAAGAATTTTCCCATGGAAAGAGTGCGTGCTTCTATTGATAACTGGCCTCAACGTTTAAAGGACTGTATTGCAGCCAATGGAGACCACTTCGAATAAGCTTTTTATATTTTTAATTGTTGTATATTTATGTATTAAACTAACACACTGTAAAAGTAATATATGTTATTTGCAGTTAAAAAAATATTTTTTTTCTTTATTACAATATTTATGGCAAGACTAGGTAAATACAGACTGGACGTTTCCGTTCGGTAGCACAATTTTCCAATTATGAAGTACCAAGACCTTTCTTTTGGACGCGTTTTCTCAAACTTAAGTTTTTTCATATCTAACACTTAACTTACTTACTTTACTAAGTAATGAAAAAACGTTGTACGGAGTACGACATTTAGCTATGCGTTTCTTACGTCAAGCCATCCAATTCATGAACAATACTGAGAACATTCTAATTCATTTTTCCTTACTTATTAATTTTTTTTTCATTACTTAGCCAAGTAAGCTTATTTAATACGGGTTTAAGTATATTTATAAATCTCAATAACTACAGTAAGTAGCATTTGGACGAACTTTTTAAACAAAACAAAAACATTTTCGTAATAGCCAATCTTTAAGTATAGTTTTTTTTTATTATATCGGAGGGCAAACACGCAGACGAATTTCCTGAAGGTAAGAAATTCAAGGCCTCAGGTTGACAACGCACCATTACAACCTTTGGTGTCTCTAGGTAGCGTGAATTTCTTACCATCAGGAAATCCGTTTTGTTTGCCTTCCAATATGATAAAAAAATGGAAGTGAAGATAATAATTAGTGTAACAATAATATTACTGCCTAAAATTTATTGGATGGGCCAAAAATTAGCAAAACGTTTTTTTTAATATAAAACGTTGATATAAAAATTATTAAAATAATTATTGCAAATAAGTGGCATTAAATCTTAGACACAGATTTCTATATTATTTTTGAATGTTGACAACCCTATCTCTTCTATATGTTTACAAGTTTACATGGAGCATGAAGGCTTGAATAAATATTTGGTTAACACTTAAATGTTACATGTTCTTGAATAAATACGATATATTGACAATAACCGTCTTACTCTGCATAATCCAATGGATTTATACAACATACATCGTCCCATCATTCGCGAAGTTTTTTACAAAAGTCGTTGGCTTTTTATAGCATTTAAGGCAAATAAGCAAACTGACTAAATTTACTGGCGCAGATGTATTTTGTAACGAAGATAGACATAGTATATAGTAATAATGTGTTGCTAACCTGAGATTAAGATTACCAGGCTTTTGCATAAGTTAGTGTACCTTCTATCCTACTCTCCAACTAAAACACGATGATCGTAATTTTAACGGTATAACGTAGCATTAAAAAATCTTATCGTTATAGATCCTAGGGACTCGTCGCTGACCATTACCACTATCACTGTGTTAAGAGACAAATATACCCGCCTCTTTTGATCTGTCTATCAGGTAGGAATGTAGTCTAATTTAGTAGATAGACCATTTTGGCGCCATCGTGAATGAAGATGGTCGTAATTTTTTTACAATTATTGAATTTAGTGTAAATTGTGAGTATAATTAGTTAATTTAGGTGGGAATTAGTTTAACTTTGTTCAGTGAAAGTGCACAAATGAAATAATCATGAAGAAATTTGTGTATCGTAAAATTCCTCGCTGCCGCCAAATCTCCCAAAGTGAGCTTGGGTAAAAATAATGTGTGCGTGTACTAGCGTACACTACAACACTTCGTAAGAAGTGAAGAAGTGAAACTTCTTTATGACGTTATTTTTCAAAAAATAATTTACTATATGCAACTTTACAGAAATTGGTTAAAAAAGTTTATTGCCAATCCCTACTCCACTGAAGAAAGTATACTTCGAATCACGCGTGGTAGGGATAAGAACAAAGTAACTGAAAAATGTGACGCGTAACGAAAAAAATGTTACACAAAATTTTTTTCCAACCCCGATAAAGAAGTTTCACTTCAAAAACACCGCTTTACTCAAGACCCTGACGTGACTTTGTAAATAGTGACTAATGACTGTATAAGAAATAATTGACACGCAAGACATGTGATTAGTGACTGTATAATAATTAATTAATACGGAAGACGCGGCAGCATGGCCTAAAGGTCTTAGCCGGCCCCAGAAAGAGGCAAATTAACCTAAAAAAAATACACAAAACTTCTGGAAATGTAGAACTAGTAGCTTTTAACATCTTAAAAACTTTGCTGGTGTTGATATCTGCTGGTTTTATTTACTGGTAGTAGTTTTATGCAAAGTAGCTAAAATACAATCACATAAACGGTCGGCTTGTTCTGGTGCCAAGAAATAATCTCCAAGTTGACACTCACATACTTCATGTGTACCGAACAGCTGCCAAGATTGTGTGCCAGTACGCAACTAACGTACCAGATCAGGTACCTACATATCGTCACATTTTTGATTGGAATAAAACTATTTTTTGAACTAGTTCTTCGCGAAATGTTGAAAATGTGTATGTAATGTAGTATACATATGTAAATTAAAGTTATAAATGTTAACTATCGTAACTGTAACTATAATAATAACCTATAACTTATCGCCTCTGTGGTCTAGCAGTTCAGTTGTTGGACTTAACTGCCTAAGGTCCTGGGTTCAAATCCTGGGTCAGGCAACAAAAATTAAATTGGATTTTTCCAATTTTTCTAATAAAAAAAAGTGTGTGTGTGTCAACCTAAGCTCAAGTTGGCAACGCACCATTACCATGCTTGGTGTCTCTAAGCGGCGTGAATTTCTTACCATCAGGAAATCCGTCTGCTTGTTTGCCTTCCTATAACATAAAAAAGTGTGTGTGTGTCAGCTACGACGCACGATTAGAGTTTACTCCTTACGAAATTTATCTTGCAGCACACATATGTCTCCTACAGCAGATTGAGTTATGTTAATTCTTTTTAAATTAGTATCATCGCAGACATTAGAAGTGTGATCCAAATTGTCAGTATTTTGATCTATCGACTACGAAGTATCGCGCAGGAGGAGATCCCGAGAATGAGATACGCTTTGTAATGTATTCCATCTCATTCTTTTACACGTTCAATCCTACAGATGTATACGTTTGTCTCTTTCTACGTAACGCCTCAACTTTTCGTGTTACACTTGATTTTACTCCTCATAAAATTTCCGTACCGGCTCTTATAACTCAAAACTCGAGTAAACTCCAAAAAAACGTTGCTCGTTATTGAATATGTGCCCGGTTGGCGATAGGCTTGCCACCTATCACATTGTAGGACTTAGTGTCTTCGGCTAGTCCTGGTTGTGCCTCTGCCTACCCCTTCGGGGAGATGGGCGTGAAGATACTTTACTTTCTAAATGTAAACTAAAGTAAAAATAAAATCTTCTCCAGGCTGTAATACCTGAAGCTTAATTTCATCTACCTTTATACATATGTTTACGCCAAGTTTCTTGCGCGGATTTATGCAGACCTGTCTAGTTCCCGTTATTTGACGTGAAGTTGCCCCGTGTCGGTCTGGAATTCTTTGCAGAATGGACTATCTGCCTTTCTGCTAGGCAGCTCGTAAAAGGCGATCGTAGGATTTCCGTCACACAATGACATTTTTTATATAATATTGGAAGGCAAACAAGCAGACGGATGTCCTGATGGTAAGAAATTCAGGTCGCCTAAAGACACCAAAGGTGGTAATGGTGCGTTGCCAACCTGAAGCCGGGATGTAAGGCCTCGAGCAAAAGTCAGTTTACCGGCTACCTTACCCTAAAACCGGAACACGTCAACAGCAGGCATTGACGTTATGGCGGCAGGAATAGGTAAGGCGGTGGTACCAATCCGCGCGAGTCGCTTCGAAACTCTACCACCTAGTAAGATGTCACGGTGTTAATGATGGTGAGCCTATGCTCGCCTTTTACAAGCTGCCTGGCAGGAAAGCAGATGGTCTATTCTACAAAGGAGCCCGAACCAACACGGGGAAAATCACATCACATCACGGGGACATCTGACTATATTATGATTGGTACCACCGCCTTACCTTATTCATGCCGCCATAACGTTAGTGGTTGCCTTTGGCGTGTACAGGTTCGGAGGATAAGGAAGCCGGTCAACTTACTTTTGCTGGAAGTCTAACATCCCGGCCTCAGGGTGGCAACGCATCATTACCATCTCATCATCATGTCAATTTCTTACCATCAGGAAATCCGTCTGCTTGTTTGCCTTTCAATATCATCAAATATAAATAAATCGCATACAAATAGAAATAAAATGACTTATTATTTGCAAAGTTCCGAGACCATCAAAACTAAAATGTTTTTTTTATTGAAAGTTTCTTCAATCAATTTCATTTTTTTTTTTTGTATATGTAGCTAAAACATTACTTTCCTTTACTACAAAGCAAAGCAAATAGCCAGCAATGTTGGCCTTGTTATTTTAAGGTATACCAGCTTCCCGGATCAAATGGGATTAGCCTGTGTAAATCTCTATTTAGTGGTGCGATCTCTGTCCAACCAAACTGGGCCAATTAGAGCTTACCCTGAGACCGGAGTCAGCTAAATATATCGATATCTCTTTGTTGAAGTACCTACCTACATACTGAGTAACGTACGTATATTATAAACTAATAAAAAACATAGTGAACTTTATATTTTACTAGCTAACCCGGCAGACGTTGTCCTGCAATATTTTAATGTGATTTTAGTAAAAAAAATTGGAGTGAGTCACCCTTATCTCTTAGGGGTACGAAAAATGGATGTTGGCCGATTCTCAGACATACTCAATATGTTCACCAAATTTCATGAGAATCAGTAAAACCGTTTCGGAACATTGTGACACGAGAATTTTATATATTAGATTTTCAAAACATTATCTTTGTTTGTTCAGACACTGGCAATATTTAGCCAATTTTTGGGCCAAAAAGTGAAGTAGTGTGGTGATTGAAGCGAACCGGTGAGCTTGTATAAGACTTGCCCCAGTCACAAGATAGGGACACACCTATAACATTAATGGTTTCTATAGGCCACGGCTGGTCGCTAACCATTAAGAAAACCGTGTATCGTGTGTAAAAAAGCTGACTGAGTGTAAAAGTCACATGAGTTGTAATAAATGTTTATTTTATAAACATTAAGATGTCCATTTTTAATCAAATTAAAAAATGTGAAATTTGGCACTCGGCCGACCCTTTAGACTCTGGAGTAGAGATATGTATGTATGTTTGTTTAAATCAAATAACAAATAGGTGTAGTACCATAGGTATGTAGATACATGATAATATATATAACAATATACATGATTGCTTTTTATGTAAAACCTGAAACTTCCCACCATCATAAATAATGATTCTGTCCTTGAATGACCAGGGCTGACGGAATAAAAATTAACACTTAATTATAATTATATTGACCCTGGGTCGTACTGACAAATTTCATTGAAATCGCATCAGTAATTTAGCAGTGAAATGCAACATTGTTGTTAAATTTTCTTTCAAATGTTAATATTATATTGTATAGATATACGTTTATAATAATAAAAATAATACAATAAACTAGTAAACTGACGTGTGTCTGTACAATGTATTTACGTGTTTTGTTTTCAATCCCCTACAAAATAAGAGGGAAATAAGAAAAAAAAAGAGTTGTGTGTTTGTGTCAGTCTGTCTGAGGCATCATAACTTTTGAACGGATTGACCGATTTCGGTACGGAGTTTTTGTTTGAAAACTGACGTCGTCCAGATGGTTCCTACATTATCCCTTAATCAAATATTTGGAAATTATTTCCCACTATCTACTCATATTTTTTTTTGTAACATTGGAAGACAAACCAAAAGTGCGTTGCCAACCAGAGGCTGGAATGTTAGGCCTCGAGCAAAAGTAAGTTAACCGGCTACCTTACCCTCCGAACTGGAACACGTCATGACGTTATGGCGGCAGGAATAAGTAAGGCGGTGGTACCAATCCGGGTGAGTCGCTGCGAAACTCTACCACCTAGTCAGATGTCACGGTGTTAGTGACGGAAAGCCTATGCTCGCCTTTTACGAGCTGCCTGGCACAGGAAAGCAGATGGTATATTCTACAAAGGAGCCCGGACCTTCACGGGAAAAAGTTACCTCGTAAGAATAAATATAAATACAAAGATACCCTGTATGAGTAAGGGTTATGTATTTTATGTAGGTTTTGTCGGGAGTTTATTGAGAAATTTTAATTTTAGTGTTTTATTTACTAGGACTCCGGCAGACCTTGATAAAATGTTAAGTATACCTACCCAACTCAAAATTTTGCAGAACGGATCTTAGGATCAACAAGAAAGTAAGTAGATACTTACTTACCTGCTTAAAAACAAAAAAAAAATTAAATTAGGTCTTCCAGTAAAATGTTTCTCATTTCGACATTCATAGATATATATTAGTTTTTAATTATTTGTAATCAAATTTGTGTTGTTGTATAATGTATTTTTTTTGTCAAAATATTTGTGTACTCTTGTGTTTTTTTCACCATCACCCAAGGTAAACTAGGATTAAACGCTTTCTGGCATTAAGTTCGTTTTTGCACATTTATTTAAGTTCAATAAAGAATTAAAATAATAAAAAAAATATATAGGTAATGTATAGGGTACACAAAAATATTATTCAGTCAAATTGAGAGTCTCCTCTTTTTTGGAAATCGGTTTGATTCCTAGTTACCAAACAGAGTCGCGTGTAGATTCTAAAACATATGACCTTGACACGTAGCAATGACACCACATTATTTTTGCTCCAAATTTTTTGTAACGTCGGAGAAAATTTAAATATATGCTGTTTCTTCGCTACCTACTAAATTATTCAACTTTATCTGCTAGCATCATTTCTTTACATGACACGAAGATTATTACTCTGTAAACAGTGCTGGATTACCCAATAGGCCAGACTAGGCCATGGCCTGGGGCCCTGGCCATCAGGGCCGGCATGAAAATTTTACTAATATTTTTTCGAAATAAGTTAACTATCAGTATCAAATTGTATCTTATTTTATGTTTTTATAAATGAACGATCTCAAGATATTGATTTGTTTAACTTTAAGACTGTTAAACTGCTGAGTTATTTAGATACCCTACTGTTTATTTGTAGAATCGAAAAATATGTATATACGTAGTATTAGGATTTGAAAGAAAATAATTGATAAGTTTGTTTTATTGTGTTTAAAACCTTGATATGATAAAGAGGTGTTAGAAATTCTGAAATTGCGAAAATAACCGTCAATTTTACAATATTTTTGAAAAAGAGAAGGCACTTAATCCGGCACTGTCTGTAAAGTATAATATTTTGTGAGTAATCACGCACGCAATATACACAAAATTGGTTTTATTCACCCCTTTGTCAGCTTCGTAAAATGGCGTCCCTATTTCCATTATAGAAGTCATTTTCAAAGAATAGAAGACAGAGATCGCGGTTACAGCTATGAAATTTTAATACGTTTGTTACGTTTGCCACTCTACGTTAATATAAATTGAGTTGCTAGCATTTGTGCTACATTTGTGAGGATGCTGTTAAAAAAAAGTATCTTCACGCCCATATCCTCGTAGACGTAGGCAGAGGCAAAACCAGGATACCCACAACTAGTCGAAGACACTAAGTTCAACAATGTGATATGTGCTAAGCCTATCGCCAACCGGGCACATATCCAACCCCGAACAACGTTTCTTTGTTTTTTAAAACATTGGAAAACACATATTCTCTTTTTATATTCTCTCTTTAGCACGACCCAGGATTTGAATCCGGGACCTCATGCAAGTCCAACACTTGAACGGCTTGACCACAGAGGCGGCTGTTATAAGAAGTTCAATTCAACTTCTCTACTTCCAAAATTTCAATTAAAAATGCAAGTAAGTGTATGATTTCAATGTTAAAATTTAAATGGTATATATTTAATTTCTTTAAATTTAATAAAATATTTGCACACCACAATGTGGTAGGCTGTATGCTTAAATATCTTTGTAACAACTTTTTAACACACATGTTCCGCAAAAAAAATAATTTTCATTTTTCATTTTCGACAAATGCTTATTGTTATTTAAGCAGGCCTATTAAGAAGCAGATACAAAGAACAAAAACATTATTTTTAACTTAATTCAATAAGGACTCTGTGGTCTAGCGGTCAGGCGTCGGACTTGACTTATTGGGGTCTCGGGTTCAATCCCTGGATCGCACAACAAAAAAAATTAAAATGTGTATTTTAAATTTTTCAATAAAACTATAGTTGCCCTGGATTGATTGTGAGCCCGGTCGGTAATAGACTTGCCGCATAATATCACATTGTGGGTCTTAGAGTAGTGCCTTAGTTGTGCCTCTGTCAACCTGTTAGGGCATAATGGACGAGAAGATACTTTTTTAAATCAATGATTATTACAATTTTGATAACAGATATTAGCTGTAATTTGGTGTAACTCTATAATAAGTTATATTTTTATATTAAACGTACTGTTGTCATAGGTAAGTGAAATAATTGGCTTCAAGATTTTAGTTTGCCCGCAAATCAAAATTGTACTCGTATACAAATCGGTCTATGATTTTTTTTTTAAAGTTTGGTCTATCTAATCTATAAGTATTGATAAAAAAAAACAATTCAGCTGTTTTGTAGGTAGGGGAAGGTGGGGTAAGACGGGGTAGTGAGGCAAGACGGGGACCCCATGGATTTCAAAGATTCAAACTTGCTACTGTGCGGCTACTAGTACCATCTAGTATATTAGTTGGGTATCTTTTTAGTCCCAAAAGATTTATAGCGTTTGGAGGACGTTTTGTACTTTTGTGAGTAATTATTTACTTTTTTACTTGTTGTATCTAATTTTTGAGGCACACAACAGCCCTGACTATTCAGAACGTGCTACATGTAGGTCATACACGTATTTTTTTTCTTAATACATGTCTGTTATAGTATTCAATACACTACAATTTGGTTTCGTTGAGAGCGTTTCATAACCTAAAATTTTTATTATTTTTGAATAAGTCCCTTTGGGGCATGATAGGGTATGAGGCATGATGGAGTACCCCATCTTGCCCGCTAGTTATATTTTACATTGTTCAGTTTTTTATTGATAATATTGTTCAAGATCATGGATAGTGAGTATAAAAGAAAGAAAAAGAGAGGATTTGGGGGGGGGAGAAATTATGAGACAGGCAATCAGAGATGTGTTACATGGGAAAAAAGTTTATAAATTAGCCAGTCAAACTTACGGTGTCCCTTAAACTACTCTTGAACGAAAATTTAATAAAGAAAGAAAACACGACAATCGTGTACAGGATCTCGAGGTATGTTTGGGCCTGATTGGAACTGTTTCTACTAAAGATGAGGAACAGGAACTTGTAATTTAGTTAAACGAAATGGAAGGGCGTTTGTTTGGATTAACAACTACTGATCTACGAAATAGCAGTTCGAAATAATAATACAGAGCAGATGTATGCTAGAAAGGATTGCCTGTGTGGATTTTAATAAAGTTGCAGAAAGCAAGTTTTTTGAACTGCTAGGAAAATCGTTAGATGAGCATCCCTTCACCCCAGACAAGATATAGAACTGTGATGAGACCGGTGTATCAGTTGTTTTCAAAAAACGATCCAAGGTGGTTGCTGCGACTGGAAAAAACAACAGAGGCCTTAACCTCTGCTGAGAGACGGACGACTATAAATAACTATTAAAATTTTCATCATTGTATGAAGTGTGAACTGATGAATGGAGCTCTACCATCTAGTTCTTGGGCAGAATGCTCAGATTCGAGGTGGATAACAGCCGAAATTTTCGTAAATTTCGGAAAGACAGCTATAATTACCGCGTCTTCGTATAAATTAGAGTTAGAAGAAATATAGAAGAGCAAAATATACAAGATAATAAAAAGAAAAAGAAAACAAGTCAGGATAAAAACAAAAAAGGTAACAACCAAATACAGAGAAAAGGGTTAAAAAGAAAATCGAAGATTCAGATAGCGATACCGAAGACACGAAGTGTTTGTATTGTCAGGGTTTATATACGGGATCACGTGAAGGATGGATAAGTTGAAGATAACGACGACTTAGTGTCCATATCTGCCCAGTTTATGAAAGTGTTGATGACTAATTACCTATACCCCATCTTTCCCAGGGGGTACCCCATCTTTCCCTATGGGTGGGGTATGACGGGGATTAGGTACTTTTTTCTTGTTTTTGTTATTTCTACAAGAAGAATGATTTATTTTTGTTTTGTTTGATTATGATTTAGTAGAAGAAAGACTGATTATTTTGTTATTAAAGTTTCTAATTTTTTAAATCAAAATGACAGCTTTTCTTCCACATATTTCCTTAAGGTCCCCGTCTTACCCCACCTTCCCCTACATGAAAACGGAACATACATACAAACATAGAAGTGATATCATTAAGTTTTACATAATTACTAGCTGCCTGTTCCGGCCTCGATCGGATGGTAATTTTCTTGATCATAAAAAGAGATGTAAGCTTTAAAGTATCTTTCAAACTGCACACGGTGTGCAAATCTGATTGCATCGGTTAAGTAGTTTAGGAGTCCATCGCGGACAAACACCGTGACACGTAATTTGTATATATTAAGTTGGGTACAACTACACACGTATAGATTTCATATACCGTGATACTAAACTATGTATAAAACATATTCTCTGTTATCAGTTCAAAGGTACCAATTTCTCGCACGAAGGTAGATGTCGATATTTCTTGTTTTCACAAAATGCACATTTTCGGCTAATTTTCGCCTTTGTGGTCTAGCGGTTCAGGTGTTGAACTTGACTGCACGAGGTCCCGGGTTCCAATCCAACATCGGGCAACAAAACGAAAATTTGGGTTTTCCAATTTTCTAATAAAAAAATGTTGCACGGAATTGGATATGTGCCCGATTGGTGATAGGCTTGCCAACTATCACGTTGTGGGGCTTAATGTCTTCGGCTAGTCGCGGGTGCCCTGGTTGTGCCTCTACCTACCACTTCGGGGATATGGGTGTGACGATATTTTTTTTATCGGCTAATAACAACAATTACACTTTATTCTTCTACATGAAAAATGGGCAAAACTTTATCTATGTGAGCTGGATTATAGGACTAAGAGAACCTTCTGCAGTCTCGCTATTTAAAAATACGACAGATAATAGCAAATCCTACTCTGTTCAGAGTTTATCAAAAGATATCTAAATCTTGATTAAAATATTATTCTAAATAAAACAGAAGACTGTCTATTAACACATGAAAAGCGTCGCTTCACAAAACAATTGCCACTTAAGCAAATACTTAGCTGAATAGCATTTCATTAAAAGGCAGACGCTGAAAAACAAGGCATCCCGGTGAATAATGTTAGCTAATGACGGATGTTTGCAGTTGTTGAAATATTCGCGAATACCAAACAGGGCCGCATTGAAAAAACCAACCGCAATGTAATTATAACAAGCTCGGAATGAATAAATTAGTACTTCTACCAGTGGCGGATTTGTCTCTCTTTTGTTAGGTGGTAGAGAGAGTGCAATAGGTCAGATTGGTACCGACGCCTTATCTATTCCTTCCGCTGTAGAGTGTTTGTCATTGTTATATTATTGGACGATAGGGTAGCTGGTAAAATTGCACACGAGGTTTAAGAACCCGTAGGACAACTCTTGAACCTCGATTCACGCAAGCTCGAAAATTGGAATCGGGTATACTATTTCAGGTACTCTGTAACACAATACTGGCGTATTATTAACGTTTGGTTAATAGTAAACAATATGATTTTATCGGATTCGTTGAATTAATTTGTAATTAAATGTTAATAATCCGATAGGAGACATATACGATGATATTCAAGAGTAATTCTACTGGCCAGGGTGTGTCAGGTATAACGGAGATCCGCTTCGCGTTGCCAACCTGCGGCCGGGATGTTAGGCCTCGAGCAAAAGTAAGTATACCGGCAACCTTATCCTCCGAACCGGAACACGTCAACGGCAAGCACTAACGTTATCGAAACTCTAATGCTCTCGATAACTCTATGCGAAACTCTTATCCTATAAAACATGTCACGGTGTTAGTGACGGTAAAGCCTTTGTTCACCTCTTACGAGCTACCTGGCAGGAAGGCAGATGGCCTATTCTGGGGAAGGGAACACATGGAAGTTCTTCTAAGTAGTTTTTGATAATCGGAATAATTTGTTGCTTTAAAGACTGTTTTGATCTGCCTTAAGCTTGGTTCCTTGCTGTCCTGATGATTCACACTGTTCCAAATTGCGAGAGGTGCCTTAAATATGTACTGTCCGATATATTTAAGCCGCACTTTTAAAGAATACAGGCTTACTTTCAAGCAACTCGTAAGATGAGAGCGTTTGTTCATTTGTCACTAAAACTATACCTGACTACACTGTCTAACTAGGATTTCTTTTTTTCTACCATCACATTACCTCTTCGTGCAATCATAGTGTCAGTGCTCGCCTTTCTTTATTCGGGTATGACGGTTAGGATAATCGGTAAGCTTTCCCTTGTAAGAGGCTTAACCCAGCCTCAGGTTGCCAAAACGGATTTGCAATCCCGCATTCCGCGTTCCAGCATTCCAGCGGTTTCCTGTATGTTAATAAGGACTGCGGAATTAACGCGCTTGTACAGTATATCCTGTGCAGGGCTTTTTGAACATTTTATGCAGTCGTTTTATATTCTGTCATCCTTAAGGAATAAGATGTTAAATAAAACATTTTTTTACACTATTATGTTTATAACAAACAGTAACTTTCCTTTTTATGATTTGTGAATTTCTCGTTTTTAATATGAAGTTATATCTGATATATTTCATTTTTATATATTTGTTCAATTCGTCTTCTTTGTTTCGTAGGTACAATATTCGTAACACTTGAAATACGTCAACAGTTAAAATACATTATCATAATTTTTAACAAGCACATACAGTACCTATTAGTTACAGCCTTTAAAAACACCTAACATTGCAAAAAAAGACATACCAAATAAGTAGGTATATACTGCCTCAACAGCATTCTGATGTATGACAATAATATGTATAAACAAAACATGCAGATAGTTAAAAATATTAACACTCGTATAAGAGCAGGGAATACAACCTGATAAATTAAAAATTACGAAACATCCGGGAATAATTATAAAATCAAAATAAATATGTAATAATGTTGAAATTAAAATTAAAGTAAGTATTGAATTTATTCTTGTACATATTATACAATTTTAGTACATAGAAATACTAAAATAGATAATATTTTAGTATTTCTATGTACTAAAATTGTTGACTATCACCAACAACACAAACATATAATTTGCTTACTTTGAGGCTAGATTCAGTTGGTGTAAGGGTTTATATTACATTTATTATTTTTTTGTGAGAGTGATTGGTCTCTTAATTTCTAGTAGGTAGACTTTAATGGTGTAACTTAACAAAAAGCAAGAAGTAAAGTAAAAAATAAATAAAAGTTTAAAAAAAACTAAAAAAACACTTTTCTATTGCTAATCGAACTAAAAACTAGGAAATAAATTGTAATAAAGAGGAGTTTTATGTTACAGTAGCAGAAGATCGAACAATCAATCTACTGAATCACCTCACAATAAAATTATAATAAAATTTAAGTCATTCACGGAAGAAATTAATCCAGAGTAAAAAATCCAGCAAATTTCCAGGTAATACTAGTTTACATTCCCCTCCCATATTTATTTTATAGCCCATAATTATAGGAAAAATCTCTCTTTCTTACTTTTAAGATCTACAAAAGAATGAATTACTTAATTGTTTTCCTTTATCCGTAATTGAAATTAAGACTCGTAGGTACTAGCTTAGATAGGTAATTACCAAATAGATGCGAGTCTTGGAATTAGCAACAGTTTACTCTCGTTTATCTTTCTTTAGCGTTGGGATTGGTCTGGGATTATCAAGTAATTACATCGTTATACTCTTTGATGGGCCGAGGAAGTATTTATTTTGTTTGTTGTAAGTACTTGTAAGATATACCTATTGGTTTTGTAGAGCTAAAAAAGTTTGCAGTTTTGGGAAAATATTTATTTTAAGCGCAGTATATACTGCAGTAATACTGCCAAAAACCGACTTAAAAGTATCTTCACGCCCATATTCCTGAAGAGGTAGGCAGAGGCACAACCAAAGCACCCACGACTAGCCGGAGACACTAAGTCCTACAATGTGAAAGGCGGCAAGCCTATCGCCAGCCGGGCACATTTCCAATCCATAGGAACGTTTTCGGCGCCGCAATACGGCTATGTGCTTTGGCTCTAACGGATATCGATAGCTGATACCTATTACTTTACTAACATAGCAGATAACGTTTTCTAGCGAGGGCACACTTACATAATTTCGTAAAATTATGGTCGTAAAGCATTTTTGTAAGTACCTTTATATCCCTTCATACCTACGAATAAGACATCGTTGCTGCCGCAATTACAAATTCACGTACACTACGGAGAAATTTCAACAAAACCGAAATTACTTGGTGACAATACAAAAATAGCACCCCTATTTATTTTCAATACGATTTTATATTCGCGTTTATTATTTTAAATTGAATAACTTACAAATCCATTTAATTACGTCGGTAAAATAAAACACCCCCATTTCGCCCTAAAAAGGCTAACGAAATAAATCAAATAATAAAGGTAAATTATATTACTGTCCTCGATTCGTATAGCTGAAGAATTGTCGCAGATAGAACGGAACGGATTTCGTGTAAATTTAATTATCCCTTCTTTCTGTATTGGCCAACGAACAATGAGTGTAACGGAAAAAGTAACAACCAACCCTTCGAGGGAAACTGAATTTCGAAGATGGCTATTTAAATAAAAATATTTCTATTTTATAGCTACGGCAATATGAAATCGGTTTCGAAAAAAATCTAAATAACGACCAAAGGGAAAAACTCGAAGACAGTATAATAATATAGATAGGTACGAGAATAAAAAACAGATACTTATGGTAAGGATGTTATAGTTTCTCTCTATCTGAGCCTTTACCATGAGTTGGTATAGATTACGTTCGGTAAGATAGGTGTCGAAATCTATGACACTTTTAGTCTAAAATTATGTTTCTCTTAGTTACCAATAGAGGCGCTATCGTTTTCATACAAATAATTTACATATACAGTAGCATGTGTTTAAATTTTTGGTATTTAGACTTGATATTTAAGTCAGTGTCATTATTATAATGATTTTAGTTGTATAAATATCGGGCAGATACGCAAAAAGTATAACATCCTGACCAGTATAACATCCAGTTTCTATAAAGAGAATTATCATGAAGGTCATCATTCAAGAATCCTGCCTGTACCTAAAATATGCAAGGTAGTTACTCACCATACACTTTTGAATTATATCAAAGTAATTTTTATGTCCCTGATTGTTGTATTCCTCAACCGGCACCAAAATCACTTTTATCGGCAATAGATAACAAAGATGTTAATTATTATGCGTTCCCAACTTGAACTTGCGTTAAACCTCTTGCGTATGTTTACTAGCTATCCTAATTCCTACCTATCAACTGGAACACTACAATAAAACACAAAAAAACGTCATTGAAGTCAAATTGGAATCGGATATATCATTTAAGGTAATCTTGAACACAATAACAGCAAATTGTTTATATTGTATTAATAATAAACAATATCTAATTTAATTGGATCCGTTAGATTTTCCTGGTCTGACTGACTGCACTTAAAGAATCCAACAATCTCAATTTCTATGTCTACCACACCACTAGGTTCGATTCCCAGCAAAAATGTTAAGTATGATGCATGTACTTCTGGTTTTGGGTGTGTATTATATTTTTTTCTCTACATAAAGATATCTTTTTGCCCGTATCCCCGATGAGATAGGCAACCCGATAGATGAGGCACAACCCGGGCACCCACGCTTAGCCAAAAGCACTTTTGTCCCACAATGTAATAGGTGGGTAACCTATCGTCAGGATTTATGAAGAAAACACATTTTAAGATGCCCGATCCTTAAATCGAACCCGAAACCTCATGGAGTCAACATCAATACCGGACCACTAAACCACAAAGGCAGGAGGCGAGTTACATTTTTATGTATCTAGTATTGTTAACTACTGTTAACGGTCATAGTACCTAAAAGAATAGAATTTTATAACTAAGTAGTAGATTGTAATTACATACGTACTTCACGCCAATTCTTTTGTGATATAAGGTCTCCGTGTAAGTTCAAGTCCTCTGAATATAAGAGACTATATGTCTCTCTGCCATGCAGCTCCTAAGAAGTGAACACAGGATTGAATATAAATGGTTAGCAGCTAGTACCAAACCACTAGTGGTAGAGGGCTGTACAGCAACTTGTCCGTAGGGATCCATCGCCTTGCCTAATCCTGCCACCATAGTTCCAGTCCCGAGGCTAGGTATGTCGATAGGCTTGCACAATTATAGGCCTAATATTCTGGCCATAGGACAGCATACCTGTACCTGGACCTATAACATCTATTGTGTCTATAGGCCGCCGATGTCTGTTATCATCAGGAGAGCCGTGTGACTTCGCATAAAAAGAGGTCTGAAATCCAAAGTATTTGAATATTTTTAACTTGCATTTGTACTGTTTTACGTATCACTTATTTATTAGGCGATTGACTTGTTGTATATTATTTTCTCAAATGGTACTAATTTCCCAATTAAGTGTTGAAAGAATCAGCTGTTAGCAACTCTATTATAACATATCCCACCCAAAACATAAATGTGAAAGGCTGCCAAGTTCGATATAATAATAATATGGGAATGCTTCGCCTATAAAAGAAGTGAGATCAAAATAAGTACCAAGTTCCATACACATGCCTCAGTTAAAAATAGATACAGGAATGCACACTTGATTTCCGCAGTTTGAAAAGTAGATTCTGAATAAATATCATATTAAATACCTAAAATTCTAATACTTACAGGAACGCAAACCTGTTTTTTCAGAAGTTTCCTGATAACATTTTTTATTTTTTTCTGTACTTTTAATGATGTTACTTGGCAAGTTTTAATAAAAATTATATACTTGACACATAGTGTTTAGTAGATTTATAACAATGTGTGTGAACACTTGCCAAGTAAATATGTTGTTGTTGTTTTAACTATTTGTAAGTAGGTACACTTTATAGGTGTACGGAGATTATTTATTGTATACTCGTGCGTATAAATTAAAAATAAAATAAACAACCTTACAAAAATAAATGAATCGGGCGCATTTATCAATAATCTGGGTATACATGTACTACTTAAGTACTACTTAAGTAAGTACTTAAAGTATCTTCACGCCCATATCCCCGAAGAGGTAGGCAGAGGCACAACCAGGGCACCCACGACTAGCCGAATACACTAAGTCCCACAATGTGATAGGCAAGCAAGCCTATCGCCAACCGGGCACATAGCCAATCTCGAGCAACATTTTTTTTATTAGAAAAAACAAATTTTCTTTTTGTTGCCCGACTCGGGATTTGAACCCGGGAACTCATGCAGTCAAGTCCAACACTTGAACAGCTAGACCACAGTACCTACTTACTTGTTACTTATTCATTTTCACTCCAAACTTATAGTGGATCAAATTTACACAGTATTCGTTATTTTCGAAAGTGACTCACACTTGGCCGTTTTTAGATTTTTACTTTAGTTTGACTAAATACAAACCTTCCTAACGAATATCAGGTTGGTACGACCATTGAAAATTACATCCATTTAGTTCGTTTTAGTTCCTTAGGGGTATAAATTTATAGCTTCATTATTTTTGAAACTGACTTACACTTGGACATTTTCAGATTTTTCCCTTTACCTAGACCTAAAGACCTACCTCCATGCCAAATTTCAAGTCAATACGACCATTGGAAGTGGTCTAGGTTTTTGATGAGTGAGTCAGTCAGTGAGTGTATAGTAAATAGCGACTTTCTGACGTCAATATCTCAAGAACTACAATAGGTATATTAATGAAATTTTGTATTTTAGATAAGTAAGGAGGTCTCAACAGAAACTAGAAATTTCATATGCGTAGATAAAATAGACTTTGAGTTAAAGAGGGGTCGAAATTGGCCCGAAATGGTTCGTTTAATATAGCCCACGTCCGGTGTGTCGCTTTTGTTATGCTCGAACTTGGCGGACACACTGCCGTGTGTCTAGATTAAGGTATAACGTATTCAAGTTTTTTTTATCTACCCACTAACGGATAGGTTAGGCTTTAATAGCCTACCGGTTTCGCTTATAACAGTACTGTCAGGTTTTTAAATAAAGAAACAGTACACGTGTTTCTTTATTTAAAAATATAAATATTTGGAAGTTTCACCAAGCGCCGACTATGGAAAATATTAAATATAACACTATCAAAAACTTTCAAGTTTCACTATCAAAATATTTTAGATTTGTAAGCATAATATTGTCCATTTTATAGTGGGTAGATACAAAAAACTTTAATACGTTATGTACATGAAAACTTTGAGTTGCTAACGGTTGATTCTTTCACCACTGAATTTAGAAATTAGTAGATACTATTTGAGAAAATAATTGAATAACAAGTCATTTGCTTATAAATTATAAGTGGTACGTAAAATAGAACAACTATTTCTTCATTTAAAAAATATAAATATTTGTAAGTTTTACCAAGCACCGACGTTGGAAAAAATCAAATCCCGAATTTCACGATCCTTGCAGACCTGTCTCGCTTCTTCCACATTTAATATCTAATCATTCCATACGTTTATTAGTATTATAGTCACGTTTGGAAGACTACACACTATCATAATAAAAAAAGTTAATAAATATTGTCCGTACAGAGATATTTAATATTACTTTATTTTATGGTATTAGAAGGCAAACAAGCAGACGGATTTCCTAATGGTAAGAAATTCCCGCCGCCTAGAGACACCAAAGGTGGTAATGGTGCGTTGCCAACCTGAGGCCGGGATGTTAGACCTGGAACAAAAATAAGTTGACCGGCTTCCTTACCCTCCAAGCCGGAACACGTCAACAGCAAGCATTGAACGTTATGGTAACAGGAATAGGTAAGGCGGTGGTACCAATCCGGACGAGTCGCTGCGAAACTACCACCTAGTCGGATCTCAGTGTTAGTGACGGCAAGCCTATGCTCAACTTTTACAAGTTGCCTGGTAGGAAGGCAAATGGTCTATTCTGCAAAGGAGGCCGGACCCAGGGCCCGATCTAGGGGGGGGCAAACCGGGCAATTGCCCGGGGCGGCAATAATGAGGGGCGGCAAAATTGAGGACGGCGCGTGGCGCGGCGTCGGTGGCAAAAATTTGAAAGATGGTTAAACAAAAAAAATCCGCACCCTACACAAAAGTTGTTAGAATATAATATATTACTATTGACATCACTGAAATTTCACATCATATGTATTTAAGTAGATTACAAAAATAAAATGTGGTCACACTGCGTCCTTCAGGCTGTGCTGGATGCTTTGCACGATGGTGCATACAGCACGATCGGGCATGACGACCGTGCGCGGTCGCGCGGACGCGGATGGACAGCAAGATGGATCGTGCGTACAGGCCTTTAGATTCGTGGGGTTGGCAACACTGGTTGCATTGAACGGGGGATTCCCCTAGGTCTGTCTTCTTATTCAAAAATACAAATACATTTCTTTCACTCACGCTAGTCAGTTGCAGTTTCTCTATACCTCGGTTGTTTTCTATTCTATTAATTGAATTTAACGCGTATCTTTATCTACCTTACGAGATTATAAAAGTAATTAATTAAAGTTAAAGTTCGAAAGTCCTGAAATTGAGTGGATGTTAGTGGCAGACAAATGAATCATAAAAATATGCGAATGTAATGTGTGACGAGCATTGACATATATATTACTCTACTAAGTAAGTACTACCTTCTCTATAACACTTGTTTATAAAAAAAAAAGTGAGATAATAAATTGTGAATTAAAAATAAAATTTATTTTTGAAATGTACCGTGTTGGGTATCAAATGTAAGGGCTTCATTAACACATACGAGTATATAATAAGGTGACTTTTAATTAACTCTTGACAGCTTAAGGGGTCAGTCAAATTGACCCCTTAAGGTGTAAACGCATTTACGCGACGCGGCTATCGTTCGCTCAAGTGCGTTTAGCTCCATACAAACTCATATAAACTATATTTGCCGCGCCGCGTCGCTCAAGTGTGTTTAGCTCCATATAAACTCATACAAACCATTTTTGCAGCGCGGCGCCGCACCGCGTAAATGCGTTTATGCCTTTAAGCTTTGCTTGTTTCGTACTTTTCAAAGCCCGATTTTTTCCGTAGTCGGGTTTTAGTTTTAAGCACAACTTTTTATTTTTTGGTTTAACAGAATGTCTGATGGTAGAGCACGCTTGTCGGGCTACCAATACAAAAAACGACGGCTCGAAAAAGATGCAGAGCGACAAAAGCAAGCACGGGCATTAGAATCCTTCTAGACGAAAGGTGAACTTGAAAAACCGTCATCGCCCGAGCGCCAGCAAGAAACTGACGCAGCATCTCCATCTAAACCACATGATGAAGATACGCTGAATATAATTTGTGAACCTTCTGCTTCTGGGTCAAGTGCTGTTACAGATGCTACTGCCATTGCAATTGCAACTACAAATATTTCAGCAGACACTACGTCACTTTTAGATACCGATCCAGCAACGTGGCCCAATAGACTAACAGATGCAGAAAGAATATTTTTAGTAAATCGAGGTTCCCCTAACCCACTATATGAATTTGAATTTCCAAAAGATAACAAAGGGCGAAGGTTTACTTCAAGGTATTACAAGAGAAAGCTTAATAACGGTGAGCAAATTTTAAGAGACTGGCTTGTGTATTCTAAAGCAAAAAATGTTGTCTATTGTTTTTGCTGTAAAATTTTTAATGTAACTTCTTCCGATATATCTAAAGATGGCTACAACGATTGGAAACATTTAGGTGATACTCTTAAATCTCACGAGACATCACGAAGTCACTTAGAAGCTGTAAGATCTTGGTTTGAACTTTCGCGTCGGCTCAAGTCGTCGCATACGATAGATGCCAAATCTCAGAGAATAATTAATTCAGAAATAAACCATTGGAATGAAGTCTTGTTACGTATTGTCTCAGTCATCAAAATGTTGGGAAGAAGTAACTTAGCTTTTCAGGGCACTTCTGATAATATACCTATATCAAAATAATAATGGTAACTTTTTGAAACTAGTAGAGTTGTTAGCCGAATTTGATCCTAATATGCAGGAACACGTACGCAGGGTTTTAAAGAAAAAAGAGAGACAAGCAACCTACCTAAGTAAAACTATTCAGAATGAGCTTATTAGTACAATATCGGACAATATTAAACGGCATATTTTGGAAGCTATAATTAAATCAAAATATTATTCTATTATCTTAGATTGTACCCCGAACGCTAGCAAAACTGAGCAGATGACCCTAATAATTACCGACCGACCGAAAACAGACCGACGACAATCCAAGAACTTCAGAAATTGTAATAAATGAGAGTTTTTTAGGATTCATACCTATCGAAAAATCTACAGGCCTCAAACTGACAGAGATTATCTTAGAACAATTATCAGAACTTGGATTGTCTCTAGAGAACATAACTCATAAGAGGGCAAGGGTACGATAATGGATCCAATATGAAAGGTATTCAAAATGGGGTCCAAGCCAGGATAAAAAACATAGACCCACGGGCATTTTATGTTCCTTGCAGTAGTCATTCTTTAAACCTAGTGGTAAACGATATGGCAAAGTCTTCACTGGAAGCTACACATTTTTTTTAATATCGTGCAAAAATTATATGTTTTCTTTTCCTCTTCAACGTTGAGATGGTTAATTCTTTTGATGAATGTAAAAGATTTAACACTAAAACCACTTAGTGACACAAGATGGGAAAGTCGAATTGAAGCATTAAAACCCCTGAGACATCAAATAGGGCAAGTTTATGATGCATTACTTGCTGTTTACCAAAACACCGACATGGATACCTCTGCACGAGACAAAGCTTCGGGTTTGTTGAATCAAATCAAACAGTTTAAATTCTTATGCTCTGTAATAATTTGGTATGAAACTTTAAATCGGATAAATCCTGTCAGTAAATTAATGCAAAGTAAAGATTTTGAGTTACCTTCAGTAGTTAAATTAATAAAAAATACCAAAGATTTCTTTGAAAAATCACGGTCAGATGAGTACTTTAACCAAGTTCTTGAAGATGCCAAAGCCTTAGCTACTGAAGTTGATAGCGAGATCTTTGATTTTGAAAATGTCCGTCAACATCGTACTCGTTCGAAAAAAAGGCAGTTTGGTTATGAGGGTCATGATGAATCAAACATTGATCCGAGTCAAAAATATAAAATCGAAGTGTTTTATCACATTATAGACACAGCTATAAACTCCTTGGAGTTAAAGTTTTCCCAAATTACTGAACACAGTAAATATTTTGCTTTTTTGTATAATGTATATGCCATAAGAGAAATGCCAAAAGATGAATTGTTAAATAATTGTAAGAACCTCCAGACTATTTTAACTCATGAGAATTCATATGATATAAATGCATTGGAACTTTCAGAGGAGTTATCAGTCCTTAGTACTATTTTAGACAGTCATTTATCTCCGCAAGAAGTTTTAAAATTCATAACAGATTTAGGATTTGGTCCAAACATCAGTATTGCTCTTAGAATTCTTTTTACTTTACCAGTGACAGTTGCTAGTGGTGAAAGAAGTTTCTCCAAATTAAAAATAATTAAAAACTATCTGCGATCCACCATGACACAAAATAGATTAACTGGATTGGCTATGATTTCAATAGAACACGAGGTTTGTGACAGTGTCAATTTGAAGGGAGTTATTAAAGATTTTGCAGAACAGAAAGTTCGAAGAAAATTATTGTAATAAATACCTATATATAATTTTGAATAAATATCTTAAAACGAAACTTATTATGTGTCATTAATATCGGCAGGGAAAATGTCTTTATATAGGTTAAAATTACACCATCTATGGAATAGCGCATGGGTAAAAGGCGGCAAATATTATTTTGCCCGGGGCGGCGAAATAGCTGGATCGGGCGCTGGCCGGACCAACACGGGACGTTACAACTGATTAAACGTATTCTAACATCTGTTACCCCAAAAGTAAGCAAATTGTATGGTTATGGTAAGCCAACGATAATAATACACACAAATACAGAAAATATATACTGGCATCAATTTATTAAACTCGCCCAGACCCGAACCGCCTTTACCTGTCGATAATAGAAACCAAGACTCACCTTTGGTGGGTGACATAAAAAAGCATTTACGCTAACCCCTTAAACAAAGTTGACCGGCTTGACCGGTTGACCGGCCGGGCAAAGATTCATATAACACCCCTAAGTCTTTTAGGCCCATAGGGCTTTTGCCAGTTTTGGGAAAGATATACGAAAAAATGCTGGTTGCCCGTCTCAAGTATCATCTATTACCTACTATAAGCACACGCCAGTACGGCTTCATGCCTCAAAAAAGCACCGAAGACTCCCTCTATGCCCTGATGCAACACATTAACAACAAGTTGCATCAAAAGCGCATAGTAACCTTAATATCGCTCGACATAGAGGGAGCCTTTGATAGTGCATGGTGGCCAGCGATAAAAGTAAGATTGGCGGAATCAAAATGGCCTGGATACTTGAGAGGGGTAATTAGCAGCTACCTCAGTGACAGAGGGGTAACATTGAGGTATGGAGGGGCGGAATGGAGGAGGTCCACGGAAAAGGGATGTGTGCAGGGTTCCATCGCCGGTCCCCTTTTGTGGAATACTCTCTTGGACCCACTGTTGCACGAATTTGACAAGAACCAGGTGTATGCTCAAGCTTATGCCGATGACGTGGTACTGGACAAAACGTGTGCAATAACCATAACGCGAAGGTTGAAATACGATACACCACGCTTGACCATGGGAAATACGGGCGTTGCCAATGTTAAAGAAATGAAGATTCTTGGGCTCACCATTGATAACCAGCTGACCTTTAACAGCCACGTCAAAAACGTGTGCAACAAAGCCATAACATTTTATAAGATGTTAGCCCGAACTGCCAGAGTGAATTGGGACCTTCATCCGGAGGTGATACGAATTATATATACGGCAGTAGTCGAACCAACAATTCTGTATGCGGCGAGCGCATGGTACACCGCGGTGAAAAAATTGGGCATTCAAAAGCAACTAAACACCGTGCAGAGAGCTTTTGCTGTAAAACTTTGCAAGGGCTACCGAACGGTCTCTATAAACTCCTCGATGATACTGGCTGGAGTACTGCCCTTGGATTTAAGAGTGCTTGAGGTAGCCTCATTATATGAATCCAAGAAGGGAGTACACCAGCCATGGCTAGGGGATAGAGAGATTGAACGGGTGACCCCAGCTATAGATGCCCCCCACCCAAAAGACCAAACAGACCTAAGTTTCGCAAGTGTGACCAGTGAGGCCCAGTATGCTGACAGCAATAAAAACGAAACAAACATTTTCACAGCAAGATCGAGGGAAGGGTTGGGGCCGCGCTCTCCATATGGAGGGGCGTGACACCAACCAAGACCCTGAAGCTCGCTCTTTCGCAACATTGCTCAGTCTACCAGGCCGAACTACTTGCACTTTGCGAGGCAACGAAAGAGGTCCAGAAACAGAAGGCGGATTCTTTTGGAATCTACAGAGACAGCATGGCGGCCCTTTTGACAATTACAAACGGCAACACGCGCCACTCGCTAGCTACCAAAGCGAGAGACACTCTGCAAGATTGTCTTCGACAGGGCAAGAGTGTTTCTCTGTTTTGGATAAAAGCACATGTGGGGTTGGCTGGTAACGAAATGGCCGATAAATTGGCAAAAGAGGCTGCCTTGCTGTCAAAGAAGAAGCCAAATTATGAAATGTGTCCTGTATCATTCGCGAGGCGTGTCATACGGGAGGGCACGCTTCGAGAATGGAACAGAAGATACGTTGAAGGTGATACCGCCTCTATTACAAAAATGTTCCTGCCCTGTGCGATCGCCGCGTATAGAATTGTCCGCAAAATTGAAACTACAAACTACACTACGCAGATGATGACAGGACATGGTGGTTTCTCTGAGTATTTGACAAGATTCAAATGCAAGGAGAACCCATCATGTGCCTGCGAAGAAGGAATAGATGAATCGATCTTCTATATTGCCCTATCTATGCCATCGCGAGGTACAACCTCGAAAACGAAATTAATGTAGCAATAAAGTTGGAAAATATACCGGCCATAATGAGCAATAGTAAGATAATAAATAGTTTTATAAGTTTTGCTGTGAATATTATTAAAGTAGTTAATATAAAAAATAAAGATAAATAATGTTATGCTAACACGATATAATTTTGATTATATCGACTGATTAGCATAAGATGTAAGATAAGTGTAAAATAGAAATTAGAAAATAAGCAAATGTACTATATATGATAAGTTTTTATTTGAAATAAACGAACCTAGAGCTAGAAAACCTCATCCCCATCCTGTAAAAGTATGACAGTGAAAGAATGAATGTGCGAGAGGAAAAATCGCGAGAACTTGAACGACAAAGAGAATTGGGATGTGAGATAGATATAGACTATATATAATGTAATCCCTTATGGAAACGAGACAAATTTCATCACAATCCGTGCAAACCTTTGCCTTAAGCAGAGAAAACGTAGATATTATAAAAAAAAACCCTTAAACAATGAGGCTTTCAAATATATTAATGAAATAAATTAATTGATGGGTGTTACAGTTAGACAATTATTAGCAATATAATAATTAAAAAGGGAAAAAATAATACAAAGCCATCAATTAAGATTATTTTATAATTTTTGTAATACAGGCAGTTTTGCCTAAATAAAACTAAATTATAATAAGACTTCTTCCCCAAAGTTCCCTAGCGTAACTCAAGGATAGGCAGTAAGCTTGTGTTTTGTGTTATTTAAAATTATTTTGATATAACTAAAATAAGAAGCTCATAAGTTTAAAGATAAAGCAACTAATTAAGTGTGTGTAGTGTTACCACATTGCAAAGAATTTATTTTTACACAAAATGTATTAGAATACTTTATTCGGTATTGCAAAATCAACTAAATTTTACATTATACCATTTGTGATTTCAACCATTTCAATACAACCATAACATATTGGAAAAAACAATTACCAATATTTTAGATATTTATGCGAGATACTAAGGTTTTTGTTTTATTTAGCGTCCTGACCACAACTGGATCGATATATCGACAGTAGAAATAAAACAGTGGTCATCCCACATAAATATCTATAAATATTTTTTCAGTACGAATTGTATTCTTTCTCTTCCATCTTTTATGTAGGACAGCAGACAAGGTAGAAGTGGATTTCCAATTATATTACATTTTTAATGCTCAACGTAGAGTGTTACAACTGAAGCAACATTTCGCACATACGAACAAGTTTCAAAGTTAATGCAGTAAGTGAAAATATTATAATTAAAAAAATATTGTTTTAGAATTCATTTAAAAAATTACCATCACGAAAGTTTTACTGAAGTAGTAAATAACGAAATTGTTTAATAAATTGTAGTAGTACAACACTTTACGTACCTACGTTGACAAAGTTACATAACTCATAATTTTTTTTTTTCAATATTGATCCTATTGCACTTTGTGTCACTGAGTACGTGCATTATGTTTTGAAATTGAAAATGTTACTGGATATTTAAGCAAGTTTGTGTCCAATCTGACAGTTGTTACACACAAATAATGATAAGGAAGGCAATATTTAGCAGGGGCGTCGGTCGGGCCCGCGGCGACGGGGCGCGGACTTGAGAATGTTGTCCACACGGAGGATCACCTCCGCCGCCTCCGCCGCCGACACCAGCACTTGCCGCTTCACCACGTACGACTCGGTTATACCGAGCTTCTTCATGTCACCGACGGTACCGTTCTCCATATCTGCAAAAATATATTTAACTTGAAAAGTTGTTTTTGGTCATTTACTTTAAAGTATTCATAAGGTATTTTAAAATTAGTGCTCAAATCAATCAATACTGGATAACCTGGATAATTAACTGAAACATTAAAAAAAAATTAAAAAAATCAGACTCGAAATATACAAACTATAGCACTTTTAATATTCCATAAACGTTCGATGACCCCGCGCGCTGTACGGCAAGCAGCTGGGAGCGCTGTCTTTTTAATTTACTTAATTTCATTTAAGATTTTTTTACGTTTTTAGGTACCTAGGTAAAATATCGTTAACCGATTCGAGAAAATCTTATATTATGTTCGAATTTAGCATTTAATATTACCGTGGCCAACTTGAAGCTGGAACGTTAGGCCTCTTGCTATGACGCTTGAACGTAAATTGAGTAAGGTATATTAGGATAACGGTAGGCTTTTAATCATAATTATTAGTGTATGTTGCTTTGTGCTGCACATTGTCCCCCTTTAAGCATCGTGTTAGGAAAATAACGTGTGCAAAAACTACGTATTTTTTAGGGGGGCTTAGGCTATCAATCTTTAATATACGGACAAGAAAATATTTACACATTACTCTCCTATGTTTGCTAGTAGGAAAAACTAAAGAATGCAGAATTATTTCATTAACACTGAGTCACAAGAAGTGACAAATTTTCAGTAGTATAGCTGATCCGTATCTTCATTTTTTTTGAATAAGTAATTATGTTGCTAATCTCGCGATTTTATGCAACTTCACCGAGTGAAGAGAAGTGAGTGAGTGTGGGCTGAGCAGAGTGCTCAGCCCGAGACATCATTATTTAAATGCATGGGGCTGTTACCTACAACGCCAGCACCAAGGGCTGTCTCCCGGGAGACCGTACCTCGACTTGGTGCTGCGTTCTGGTTACTGGGTGGATTGGAAGGAGGAATATTGGTGGCTCGTCGCTCGGCGTTAGGCGCCGGCCGCAAGAGATCTTCGTCGCCGGGACCGGCGGCGACGGTGTCGTGTGATGTTGTTGTGATGTGAGTTTGTCGTGTTCCGGTTTGGAGGTGGAGGAAGTAGAGCGTTCGCCGCGGTTATTGGCATCGGAGGGTCCGATAACACGTGGCGGGGTCTTCTATGATTAGGGGGAGGTTCACGACCGGTGTGTAGTCACACACGGATGCTAACAACGGGTTCGGGTGAGCAGACGTTTTTTCAAAGTAATGTTTCGTTCTATCTTCATAGCGTCATTGTTCCCCGTACTCTGCAGTTAGGTCATAGTCTTAATATCTAAGCTTTAGATTGGCAAACAGTAGAGCCTGGGTGGGCATAAGTTGTTTGTAGTCGAGGTGTACTTGTGAAAAACAGAATTGTCGGTATGGAAATGAGATCTTCCCAGTCATGTAAGATACTTGTAAACCGAAATCCGAGTGTAAGTAGCGTTCCAAGTCGTATATATAATATACTAGTTATGCGCAAAACGGTAGGTAATTCAAAGTGTAATGCTTTAGTGTGTGTGTTTTTAGAGTTTTATTAACTGTTATCATTTTTGTGTCGTTGTAAAGTGTTTTTTGTGTTGTCAAATTTGTGTGCACTACCCATCGACCACACATCCCAATAGACGCCGCATTGAAGGCAACCAGTTTCTGTCAATACGAGTGTAATTGTTCTTATGTAGCTTATTACTTAAAAAGATATGAACAGTATTGACCAGGTTTGTGACCTGTAAACATTGTCGCGTTATTGTATAAAAAAATAAAAAATAGATTTAAAAATGACTGTTCAATTTACCGAAAAGATGGTAAAACTTTCCGTTGGTTGATTAAAAATAATAACATTCATAATTACATTTTAAATTATTTGATGTTTATCGGAGTTCATCATATACTGGTCGGTCATTGTTAGATGCGTGTTTATATCCCTTTCTTACACATGTGATTTTTAAGCTATCACTTTCGTTTGCATACAGCTAGTGATGGACTAATGTGCAAATCTGTTTTATCGACATTTTTCTTTATTTACCCTCAATAGAATACCGGTCTTGTACCGGTACTGTATGTTGGTATTTATGTATTTTATCGATAAATTTAAGCACTGACAGAAACAATAAAAAACTTATTACTCTACGTACTTTTGAGTTGGCTACTGGATAGTGAATAGCTACTCTTTTTTATGTGAGAAGTCAGCGAACAAGTACACGGTTCTCTTAATGGTAACAGGTAATAATGGCCTATGTATACCATTGACGTTACAGGTGCGTTGCTGTCCTATGGTCGGTATGTAAGGCGTTTTGTGCCCTACCCTACCCTCCGAATCGAATGTGACACTGTCATTGTAGCGGCAGGAATGGGTAAGGTGGGTCATAACTACCCAGGGAATGTGCTGCACACCACTCTATTGACCAGTTATCTTGTTGACAATTACCTGTTTTACCTGTGCTCGCCTCTTACGAGGTGCCTGGCAGATTGCAGGTGATCTATATTAGTCAGCAGACCCGGACGCGGTACTAAACTAAACGCGGTAGATGGCGCTGTTATATGTCATTGAATAACTCATAAATATTTGAGCCGATTTTAATGAACTCTTTCAAGCGCATTAGGTGGTTATCTGGGTGATATAAATTCAACACTGGGTCCCATAGGCGATGTTGCGGTCAGTATGCCATAAATCTTTCAAAGGGCTGAGACAATTTTAAAACTAATTTGTCTACAGTATTTTGACGATATTCTGTAGTTCAGGTGAGAATTACTCGAATGAATAAAACAATTTAATTTGATAAGTATGTCATTTATATCAGGTATCCATAAGATAATAAAATAAAAATCTAATTTGTTTTAAAGAAACCAGACGAGAGAATTGGAGAGTTTCCGAATTCCAAATAAAGGGTATTAAATCTCAATATTTTACAGAAGATTGTTTTATCGCCTCTGTGGTCTAGCGGTCCGGGTGTTGGACTTGACTGCATGAGGTCTCGGGTTCGAATCCCGGGTCGGCCAACAAAAAAAATGCATTTTTCCAATTTTCTAACAAAAAAAATGTTGGTCGGGATTGGAAATGTGTCCGGTTGGCGATAGGCTTGCCACCTATCACATTATGGGACTTAGTGTCTTCGGCTTGTCGTGGGTGCCCTGGTTAAGCCTCTGCCTACCTCTTCGGGAATATGGGCGTCAAGATTCCAATTATTGTTTTATTCTCTTTACGCCACTACTGCTTCATGACAATGCTAAAATACATACTGCACAACAGACG